>PVJH01005513.1:0-111328 GCA_004026705.1 Nesogale talazaci
CCCCAAAGTCCATCCATCCTAAGTCCCCAAGTTCATCCATCCCAAGTCCCCGCCTTCCCATCCCAAAGTCCACTCACCCCAAGTCCCCAAATCCATCTACCCCAAGTCCCTGCCTTCCCACCCCAAAGCCCATTCACCCCCAAGTCCCTGCCTTCCCACTCCAAAGTCCATCCACCCAAGTCCCTGCCTTCCCACCCCACCCCATCTGCTCCCCTGGTCTCCATCGTTCCTGGTCAAAGCCCCAGCCAGCCCTCCCTTAAAACCCTACCCACCCTCATCATCAGGTCTCTCTGATGACCCTCCCCACTCCACACATCCCAGTCATGATCCAAACCACGCCCCTTCCCCAGTCTTCCCATGGAGTCCCATCCCAGCCTTGTGTCCCCCAAATCCCCCCTCTGGCCCTTCCCCTCCTCCTCACAAAGCCCTGACTTCAAAGTTTGCCATCTTCACATCACTGCCAGGCCCCTCCCCACCCCAACCATCCAGCCACCACCAACTCCTGTCCCCCACCCCTCCCCAGGGCACGTCCCTGCCCTGCCCTTAAGCCCTCAAGGCTCTGGTTTCTCCCCTTGCTGTCTCTGATCACCTCACCCCAACCTGCCCACCCCAATTCTCCTCCTGATCATCATCTCATCAAATTTTAAGTTTATTTTAAGAAAAAAATTTAAAAAGACAAAAAAAATAGGAACTGTTGGTTTGTGTCGGGCGGGCGTCTGGCACCCCGCCTGGCCTCTCTCAGCGTGAGGCCTTGGCCGAGTTTGTTAACGCTTCTGTCCTCAGTTTCCCCAAAGTCTAAATTGTCCGATTGAACGAAATGACCAAATTCTCTCGGCTGGATTCCGATTGGCCTGCTGGTGATAAAGCAACAGGTCCCACGATGCCCTTCCTCCCCACCCCCACTCCCTCTCCCCCTCCACCCTCTCCACATCCATCACTGGTTCACACATCCCAATCCAGAAGCCCCTCCGCACACCTGCAGCGTGCGAAGGGCTGTGCCCAGCAGAGCTGCGTGCAGCGCAGGACGAGGGAGCCTGTCTGGGCCACGCCGTGGCAGTCAGTGGTCAGATGCCTCCCGTAGGGCCAGATCACCTCCCCTCCTCTTCTCATCAGACACATGCCCTTCTGACCACCACCCAATGAGACCTCACCCCAAATTCAACAGTGCCCACCCTCACGCACCCTCGTGCCAACTGAGCAGCGTTACAGCCTCGCCTCGGTCTTCACGCACGCAGAAGCGGTCTTCCGCCTCGTGTGGGTCAGGCCTGCTCTGTGGAGAGTGCTCGGGTTCTTGGCTGCCCACGCACACCCCGGTGTGCGTGGTGTGGTATGTAGTTTACGATTCAAAACGGTGAAACTCAAAGATTAGCTATCCAAGGACATGCTCCCTTAATTCGGACTCCGTCATGCAGAAGGCCACAGCAGTACCTTCTCTCTTCACAAAAATCAAAATGTACTAAAACTCAACTCCACGAACCCAATGTCTTTTGGGGCTCTTCTTAGGTTTCCCGTTTTCTTCCAGACAAGCAAAAAACCTGTTTATTGAAAAATAAACAACCTAAGGGCTTAGATTGTGTGTCTGCCTGATTTCTTCTGCGACCAACACAGTGTGGGTAGCCTGAGACCTGCGAGTGGGGGTGGGTGGAAGGGGGAATGGAGGAGGGCACTGGGACCACCCAGCACAGTCCACTGCCTCCCCCTAGACTGCCCTCTGGAACTTGAGGCACCCCTGGGATGTCCTGCCCTGTGCAGCTGAGACCACTTTGTCGGTCCAGTCTCTCCCTTTCTCAGTCGTCACCTTCAGTAGGAAGATGGGGTGACCGTATGTAGGGGTGGCAGGAAGTGGGAGGGGGACACTGGCATGTGGGGGATACCTTCACCCTCACCAGGCTGGGGGAGCCTGGTGCTCTTGGGCAGAAGAGTGGGGTGGGTGGCACACAGGTGAGCTAACAGTCTGTAAGCACTTAGCAATGGAGGCATGTGGGGGGCCCTTGGACACCCCCACCCCGGGCCTGCCTGCGTTACCAGGGGCCCACATGCAGCCTGAAGAACTCAAGCCTGTTTGCTCAGCAAACCCACTCTTCAGTGCCGATGGAGTGCCTAGCAACCTCTAGCCATCCCCCCAGGCAACGGAGGCCCAGCCTGGGGCCCAGTGTGGAAGGCCCCCTCCATGTCCCCATGACAGCCTGTCCTTCTCCCATGGTCTTTCTTGAGTGAGGCCACTGTCACTGCCCACCCAATGCCCAGCAAGGACCCAGGCGTCCCCTGACAGTCCCCATTACCCTTGTCCACCCCAGTAGCCTGCCACCTTCTCCCCGCCTCTCCCTGCCTCTGGCAGCGACGGTTGGGGCTGGAAGCCCACCTTCTCCCCTCCTGGCTGCTCTGCCTCCCCCACCCAAGCGGGGAGACATCTCTTCAACAGGACAGGAGAAGGGGAGATAACATTCCCAAGATGAGATGGAGCCCGTGATAAAAACAAGGAGAGAATGTTGCCTTAATAAACCCCAGAACGTCTGTGAGCAGGATGAGCTGGCTAGAAAGTCAGCAATCACCCCGATTCTGCACTGTGCGTGAGAGGGAGGGGGCGATAGCCATGGGAGGAGGGCACCGGGAGTGGGAGGTCACCTGCATTTGGGAGCAGTCAGGCTAGAGAGACGTCATCAAGAGTACAAGGGATGAGGTGGGCACGATCCCCGCCCCCCCCTTACCCTGAAAGCTGGGCGGGGCCTGATGCCCCCAGCCCACACCTGACTGTGAGTGAAAGGGAAGGGTTCCTGCCACGTCCACTCCTGAGGAGAGAAGCGGAGATCAGCTAGATCACCGTTATGGGGATGCATGGAAGAGAAGAGCAGCATATCAAAGGCAGCCAGATAGTCATACCACACACACACACACACACACACACACACACACACACACACACAGCACACCAAGGGCAGCGTGCTCCAGGGAAGCCAGCAGGATTTCATATGACAACATGTGTGAAGAGATAGCACCCTGGGACTCCAGGGGAGAGAACACCATCGCCCCCACCCCACCCTCTGCTACACAAGCCACAAGCAGGCGGGTGAGCAGGAAGATAACCTGAAGAAAGATCTGGAGAGAGAGCAGGCCCAGCCCGACGATGGACCGGCTGGGGTAAGGGGTCTGGAGGAGGGGTGCCCAGACCTGGGAAGGAGGGTGCGCCAGGGTTACATGGGAGAGGCTGGGTTGTTCTGATGTGAGGGTAGGGGGAAAACTGAGAATGGGGAAGGGTGGCCCAAAGAGGATAGTGGTGGCAGGCTTTTTCCTCCTGACCCTAAGGATGGATGGGCAGAGGGGTGTGGTTCCCAGCGGCTCTTGTGGCTGTGACCCCTGATGAGGTACGGGATCTGGCCAAGGGGAAAGAGCCAGTGTGTTGGAAACAGAGGAGGGAGCATGGAGCAGCACCTGGAAATGGATGGGGGCGCGGGGGGGGGGTTACCTGAAGGAGAAGTGAGAAACAGGGAGGAGGGAATTCTGGGGTGGGCTGCTCCACGAGCTGCCAATTCTGAGCAGACTGCGGGACATCTGGAAGCTGGATTGCAGAGTGCACATCTAGCCAGGACCCCCGAACTTGTTATAGAGCAACCATCCAGGATCCAACCAGCAATTTTCTTTTCTTTTATGGCTCTCTCCTACCTCAGGAATCGGGGAAGGTCATTGAACCCCCTCAGCCCGCACCCAAAAGCATCATCCTCACAGACTCAATTCCTGCCTCCTGCTGAGAGAGAAGCGGAGCACCGTGTGGCCCCTGGGGAGGAGGGATGACAACAGCCACAAACTGCCTCGCAGCCCACCCCAGCAAGAAGCCCATCCCACTGTGGGCACAGCTCAGAGTAACCACGATGACTTCGCAGATGTCACAGGTAACCAACTCCAAACCCCAAATAAGACAGAAGAAAAACAAAAAACTGATGATGCAGATGTACACGTTATGTAGATGCCAGAAGGGAAGTTTTAAAAAAACTGAACTAAAATGATGGTGTTTTTTTAAAGTAAGAAATTAACCGAGCCCTGGTGGCGCGGTGGTTGTGTGCAGGACTGCAGTCCACAGGGTTGATGGTTCAAATCCAGCAGGAGCAAGGCTGGGCTTCCTACTCCAGCCAGGGCAGTGATGCCGGTTGGGGGCGGGGGGGGAAACACACAGAAATTCATCAACCTTCCCAATGGTTAATAAACTAGCCAACTGGGAAAAAGGACCCATCTCCCTGATAGCATAAAGAACATCTGTCTTGAACTATCCTTCAGTCAGCTAAATATATATATTCGTGTTATTTAAAGCTAAAGAGGAGGGAGATCTTGTATCATGTAGTAGCTGAAGTCACTGCCTTTAGAACCAGAGAGGGGGTAGCTTTATATTTGGCCTGCCCCCTGGGTCACGTACCACCTTCATAGCTCTTTCCTCTGCCGCAAAGGATCAGATAGAGAGAACACTTAGAAGAGCTGTTGTTCTAGAATGTGTGGCTAATATAAACAAATAAGGAAGATCCAAGTCCGAAGTCTAATTATGGGAAAGATGATTCAATGACTATCAAAGATGATCCAAACAAGTCAAGTGACTGGCTGGAAGGGCTAATATTACGAACTCAGCCATATTGTTCTGAGTGCCCATTATGGAAAGTTGTTCTCTCTTACCAATCCTCATTGTTTGGTTAAATAGTGCCAAGTCACTTCGAAGTTCAATCTGTACAGGTCAACAATTCCTGTATTGCAGCTGATAACTGGCCTACACTGGGATAATGTCTTTGTTCCAACATTGTTTTAAATTCTCTATCATTGGCTAAATTAATGACACCATCAATAGAATTATCTTTTGCCTCGGAGGGGTGATTGATAATGTTCTCTAACAAAATGGCAATGATGGCTCAAAGGTGAATCCGAGACATAGATATGTAAACCATAGATATATGAATGGATCTGGGGCTCACACGAATTCTGGTCCAATAATTAGTTCTTATGGCCTGGCCCTGCCTGATAGTCACGCCCTTTAAGAGATCACTGAAGACTTAGGTGCTATAAAAAAGGGTGGTGAAGAAACTAGATGGTGTCTGAATATCAGAAGGAATAGGGTCTGGGATCTTAAAGGCTTGTCTTAAAACAAGCAGCCATCTAAATTTATCAAAGTCCACATGGAAGAAGCATTGGCCTGTGTGACCCAAGGATTATGAATAATAAAATCCAAGTCTGAAGGAGGGAATGGCATCATAGTTAAAATTGTGTGCGCCTTATTTTTCAGAAGGCTCCAGATGACAGTGGAAGTCAAGGTCCATTGGTAGGGTCCCTGAATGGATTAAGCCTCCTTTGGGGAATCCGCTCTGCCCAAAGCCGAGGAATGTAAGCAGTAGTATTATCAAAGAGCCTTGCAAAACCAATGATGGCAGAAATGGTTAGGTGAAAATGTGATTTCAGGCTGAGCCCCAGTGGCGTCGTGGTTGTGCGCAGGACTGCAGCCCACTGGGTTGAAGGTTCAAATCCAGCTGCAAGGCTGGGCCTCCTACTCCCACCACCAGAGGGCAGTGATGTCCAAAATAAATACATAAATAAAATGTGATATCTTGTCATTTGGATCTCACTCTTGATCCATTCTAAAGTTGTTTCAGTTAAAAAGAAAAAAAACTACACATGGATTAACCCTTCAGTAAGTCCCTTCTGACCGTAGACCAGGGATGGGAGTAACCTTGTTGTCATGCACAATGCACTGCGAAGGAGACTGTAGCAGATACAGCCAGGTTAAAATTTGGCACTTTATCATTTGATCTTTCGACCCTTTTGACCCACTTAAATTTGTTTTCCTTTTTAATACTTTCTGCTTTCTTTCAGACTGAGGTTTTTCTCTGTTTTATTTGGTTATTGCTGTGAGGTTCTTTAAAAAGCGTTTTTTTTTTTTTTGCCTTTTGAAATACAGGATGGGCAACTCTATAGAGACACTAACTGGATTAATGATTCCTTGAGGTTATGGCGGGGAGCTTCAGGGGAAATGGAGAGAGAACAACACTGAGTGCAAGATGGAAGAAAATGCTCTGAAATTGATTGTGGTGATGATTACACAACGCTTCTCAAAATGATCGGACTCCTGAAGTATGTGATTTGTGAATTATTTACCAATGGAACTGTTAAATTTTTAAAAAGAGAGTGAGCAATCTATTCTTTACATCTAACCCAAACGACATCCAGGACCATCTTGTTGATTATGACCCACAGGGGTCCTGCAGGGCAGAGCAGGTTTTCCAAGGGTCACAGAGGGTTTCCAAGACTGTATTATTCATGGGGGCAGACTGCACCCTGTCAGCTAGCCGCCAAACCCATCACCATTGAGCCTCCACATTCCGACACTAATTCTTTTCAAAGGAATTTCACTCCCACTGAGTTGATGGACTCAGAGCAACCCCACACCTCAAACTTCTACCCAAACAATCAAGCCCATTGCTGTTGCGTCTCTTCTGACTCTGCCCTCCCTCCCCGACCCCGCTACAGAGTGAACATGCTTCCTGGAGTTCAGTGAACTGGCGCCTTCGCAGAAGCTGCTCTGTGGTGCCGATGGGTGGTTTGGAGCTGCCCACCTGCACGCTCATCTTTGAGCACCAATTGGGCATGGCTCCATACCCTAGTGAACTGCTAATGACTGAATGAGTCAAGCTACAAAGACTCAAGACCCTGCGGCTCTTCTCAACATTAATTTCTAAGTCCAGGGCACTGAGCTTGCACAAGATCACTAGACACCATGAAGATAAAACTTCCTCTGAAAAGATGAGAAGAATCCAGAACACATAATGAAAGGACACCAATAAGAACATGGGGGCTACAAAACAAAGCATAAAAAACAACAACAGCTCAAGCCCTGTCTCAAAGCAGACCCCTAGTATTGGTTCACTGAATGGGAGGAAGAAGGGATGCACAAATGATCACTTTAGAAGCACTCTAGATCCCCTGTCTTGGCTACTCTTAGACCAAATGCGGGAACTGAGACCAAAAGGATGGCTAGCATAAGGCGGTGGTTTCCAAGAGAACTGCTTCCACTCTGGGGCATTTGACAATGTGTGGAGACATTTTGAGTCTCCAAATTGGACCAGCAGATAGAGACTAGCAATGCTGCTGAAAAGATCTACATTGTCTTTATACCATAAAATCATTCAGACCAAAAAGGCAGTAGTGTCCAGGTTGAGAAAACTCAGAGCAAGATGAGTTGAAAACCACCAGCCACTCTACGGGAGAAAGATCTTTCAAGTGTTATTGATATCTTTCTGCTGCTATAAAGAGTGACAGCCTTAGAAACTCACACGGCACTTGGACTCTGACGCTATGAGTCAGAAAGGACTTGAGCAGGGCCTTTGGAAGTTAAGGTGGTAGGTCAGGGTCAGAACCACTCAAGACAAGAGCACACACCTAGAGGTCAAGCATCATACACTAAGTACCTAATCTCTGTTCTTGTTCAAATCAGTTAGTTCTGGCTCCTAGCCACCCTATGCAGAAGAGAACAAAAAACTTCCCAGTCCTGAAATCTCACAATTGTTATAATGGTTGAATCCTGTAGCCACCATGGCCGTTCATCTCGTGGGTGGGTTTCCCCCTTTTGACTGCTGTTCTAGTTTGCTGAGTATAATGTCCTTTTCTCGGGAAAACCTCATCACACCCTAAGAATGAGAAAGGAAGGCTGTTCCGTCTCACTTCTCAGGAGTGATCTGCTTGCTTTTAGGATAGATTTATCTGTTTTTTTTCAGGCAGTCCTTGGCATATTTAAGATTCTTTGCCAGCACCGTGATTCAAACCCATCAAGTCTTCTCCATTTTTTCTCATTAATTTGTACATTTGCTGTGTAGATGAGGGGGTTGAAGACACCATGACATGGATCCAGTGACCCCTAGTCTTCAACACAACTTCTTGGGTTCGTAGCACTTTGAAAACAGTTTTATTAAGGGGTCCTGCTGGCATAGAGCTCTTAGTGGTACGCTACAAACAGCAAAGTGGGCAGTTTGAGCCCACCGGTCTCTCCTCAGGAGAAAGAAGAGGCTTTTACTCCCATAAAAAAATTGTCTTATTGGCATATCATTCAAATATCATAGCGTGTAATCGTTCGACCCTATTAAGAAGAATTGTGCAATCCTCACCGCAATCAAATTCAGGACACCCTCTTCTCACATTCATTGCTGCTTGCTCCTGGGAGGTCTCCCCAACTTCTCATACCATGGCCCGAGGTAATTCTTAATCCAGTTACTGTCTCCAGAGAAGGACCCATCCTGGATTTCCTATACGGAAAATCATATAGAACACACGCAAACAAAAGAACAACAATGGCAAAACAAAACCAGGAGAACTTCAGTGGAAAAGAAAGCAGAAAATGTTAAAAACAGAAACAACTTGGAAATGGGTGAAAAGGGAGATAAAATATCGGCCATAATTGACTTTATAGTACTCTTTGAAAGCAAGGCTATTCATTTCCCTGAACTGTGGCCAGATGGGATTCACTGGAGGCTTCATCCACGTGAGGGCCTTGCAAATGGATTTTAGGTTTCCATTGTCATCCATAGCCTTCTGCAAACCAGCTGTAAAATTTGTGGTGATGTTACTGACAGGGTAGGGTCTTTACGATCCAGAATCAACTTGAGTCTGCCTAGTAACAATAACAAGAAGACGACTTCCATCACAATACTGAATAAGAATAAGAATAATAAAGCTCATCTTGGTCTAGTTTCTCTTTGCAAGAGGACTTTTTTCAGGTTTTCCAGTTCGAGTGAGATGTTGGCCATTGGTTTGGGGTATAGTTCTTCACTATGACCGTGAATCTCTCTTCTATTTCTCAATATTTTTTTTATCAGAAATGGGGTTAGATATTAGGAATGCCTTTTCTCCATCATATGATTTGCTCATATAGTTCTTGGGGTCCTCAAGCCACATGCATCTCACTGAGGACATTTATCCAGCCCAGTGGGTGTTTTTGTTGCTACCAGTGTCCTGCTTAGCAGCTGACTCGTCCCAGGTCTGCAGTGAATTTGTTCATCGACTTTTTTTTTTTTAAACTATAGTCCAGCCCTTCACTGAGGGATAGTGAACTGGGTCCCTGTTTAAAAAGTCTGAGGATCAGATGACATTGTGTTATTTATATGGTAGATGATATTGTCTTTCTAATGTGAACCTATCCTTCCATACCTGGTATGAATCCCACTTGATTATGGTATATTATATTATTGATATTTTGTTGGATTCTATTGACTAAGAATTACTGAGGATTTTTGAGAATTAATAAGGTATATTCGTCCGGAGTTTTCTATTCAGGTAACATTTTGCCTGGTTTGGGTCTCAGAGTTATGCTTGCTTTGTAAAGTGAGTTTAGGAGTTTGATGTCCTTTTCTATATTCTGGAATAGCTTGTACAGAATTGGTGTCAGGTTTTCTCTGAATGCTTAGTAGAATTCTCTAGTGGAGCCATCTGGTCCTGCCTTTTTATGGAAGAGGGTTTTCAGTGAGCTGATCTTTTTTTCCTCCTATTATAATGGATCTATTGAGGTTTTTTATATCAGTCTGTTAATTTAGGTAAGTAGCATGTTTCTAAAATGTTATTCATTTCTTCTAGGCTTTCAAATTTATTGGATTATAGTCCTTCATAGTATTGTGTTATTGTGCTTTTTATTCAGTTGGTTATGCTGTAATGTTGCCTGCTTTATTTCTCATTCATTATATTCTCATTTTCTTGTTATTTTCCTTTGTTAAGTTTGCCAGTGGTTTATCTATTTTATAGTCCTTTCAAAAAACCAATTTTTTCTCTTATTGATTTTTTTTCCTATTGTTTTTCTGTTTTCTAATTAATTTATTTCTGCTTCAATCTTTTTTTTGTTTGTTTGGTCTAGAGATGCTCTGGTCTTTATTATTTCCTTTCTTCTGGTGGCTGAACATTTATTTTGCTGCCCTTTGTCTAGATTTTGAAGATGTGGAGTTAAGGTATTGATTTAGACTATGTCTACTTTCCCAATGTGCACATTTATTGCTATAAACTTTCTCCTGAACACTGTTTTTTTGTGTACTAAATATATAATATGCTTTGGTTTTGTTTGCTAAAAGAATTTTACATTTTCATCCCTCACTACTTTAATGATCTAGTAGCTCTAAAGCAAAATGTGGATCAGTTTCTATGTATTTTTTTTCTTTTCTTGATCTTTCTATTGCTGATTTCAAGTTTTATCACATTGCTGAAAATATGATTTGGAGTAGCTCCATGTTTTTACACTTAGAAGACTTCCTTCCACCCCTTGTGTCTCAGTTTTTCATGTTGTGGGGGCTTGCGTGCTGCTTCTGATGTTGAAAGCGATGCCACTGGTATTTCAAATACTGACAGGATAACCCCACCTGGACAGGTGTTCGCAGAGCCTCCAGACTAGAAACAGACTACAAGACAGAAAGGAAACGTCCGGTTCAGAGGAATTAGTCAATAAAAGCCCTTCAGATAACCTGGGAACATTGTCAGTGACTGAAGACCTAATGAACAGAGGAGAATATTGCCAAAGACATTGCCAGAAGATGAGCCTCTCTCTCAAGTTGGAAGGAATATGGCTGAAGAAGAGCTACATTGTCAAGGCAGAGATGACCAGCGTGAGGAAGAGAGAGAGGAAACCCGCAGGAAGGAAGCCCGTGGGACCTTCCTTCATCTGCTATCGGGGCATGCCTCAAAATGAGAAGAAAAAGCTACAAACATCTGTTCATGATTGAAACTTGAAATATGCAAACTATGAAGCCAAAATTTGATAGATGCAGGAAGCATAGGAAGAATATGGAAAGAGTAAACAGATTCACTCTACCAAAAAGAGCTAGTCAATAGCCAACCATTTCAAGAGGAAGTACACGAACAAGAACTGAAGATTGTGAAGGAAGAAGTCAAACCTCCACTGAAAGCATTAGCCGAAAACAAGGATCCGGGAATTGATGAAATACCAATTGCAAGGTTTCAACAGGCTGATGCAGTACCACAGGCAATCAATCATCTATGCCAAGAAAATTGGAAGACAACCACTTGGCCAACTGAGTGGAAGAAATCTATATTTGCACCCCTTCCAAAGAGAGGTGACCCAACAGAATACTCAAATTATAGAATAATATCATTAATATCACATGCAAGTAAGATTTTGCTGAAAGGCATGCAATAATGGCTGCAGCAGTACATATATAGGTAGCTACCAGAGATTCAGGCCAGATTCAAGAGAAGACATGGACCAAGGGCCATCCTTGCTGCTGTCAGGTAGATCTTGGCTAGCCTAGAGAAGAATGGAATTCCGGAACACTTCATTGTGGTCCTGCTGATCCTGTGTCTGGATCAAGAGATGGTAATCGGAAGAGAACAAGAACATACTGCATAGTTTTAAATCAGGAAAGGTGTACGACATGGACGCATCTTCTCACCATCCACATTCCATCCAAATGCTGTGAAAATAATCAGAGAAATTGGATTATATGAAGAAGAGTGTGACATTCAGATCAGAGAAAGGCTTATTAAAAACCTGAGACATGCCAATTAACACAACCTTGCTTGCTGAAAGTGAAGAGGATTTGAAACTTTTGCTGATGAAAATTAAGGATTATTAGTCTGCTGCATGGATTTACTCAATATGGAGAAGACCTAAATTCTCACAACTGAACTGACAGGACATCTTGTGCACTGGGCAAATCCACTGCACAAGATCTCTTTAGAATGCTGAAAAGCAAGGTCATTATTTTAAGGACTAAGGTGAACCTCGCCCCACCCACAGTATTTTCAATTGCCTGATAGATGTGAAAGTTGGGCACTGAATATGGAAGATGGAAGAGGAAGCATTGTGTTTAAACTGTGGTGCTAGAGAAGAGTCTTCACGTTACCATGCACTTCCAGAAGGACAAACACGTCGATCTTGGAAGAAGTAAGGCCAAAAATGTTCCTGCAAAGCAAGCATGGCCTGACATACTTTGGGGATGTTGTCAGGAGAGATCAGTACCTGAAGAAGGACATCCTGTTTGGTTAAGTAAAGGGGTCGCTAAAGAGAGAAAGACCCTCTAAAAATGGATAAGCACAGTGCCTGCAGCAATGAACTCAAGTGTGGGAATATAATAGAGAGGGTGGTACATGACCAGGCAATGCTTTGCTATGTTGTGGATGGGGTCTCTACAGATCAGAGTCACTTAGATGGCACCTAGCAAGCACAGCATGAACATGGACATATCTGGCGCTTATGTGAGTGTCTTTTGCTTTCCTACAGCATTTATGCAGGGTATGGCAGTCACCTAATCTGGTGTCAATTTGAGGATTAAGTCTTGCCTGTCAATCTGGAGATAGCCAATGAGACCTCTGTGTGAGCCTGGTTTTCCCCTGAGCATTCTGGGGAGTGTGGTAATTCCTTCTTGGAGGCAGAGGCATTATCTCTCTCAGTTCACTTCTTTGGAGATTTTCTACTGACAACAATCACTGCCTGAGAGACTTGACTGACAAAAATCACTTCCTGCGAGACATCCCTGAGGAGCACCCACGTGAAGCTACCCTAGTGTCCTGAGCTGGACAAGCCACATGGATGCAACCAGACCTCTGAAACTGGAGGAGCCACTTGGAGACTCCTGTCAGCACTGCGATGTTTATGACGCCACTGGATCCAAAGGCATTCCACCCATCTGGCTTGTGATCATCTTGCATTCGGCATCATTGCATGTGTGTCGTGAGTCTGAAGAAGACTTTATAGACCGGTGTTGGACATATAGGTTAATATCAGACTTGTGGGTTTGGACTGGACTGGGTTGGGATGTTTTCTTAATGTATAGTTGCTCTTATGTATACAACTCTTTTTTATACACATATGACTGTTCATGAATTTGTTTCTCTAGTATACACAGCCTAACACACAAGTCTTTTGCTTCTCTCATTAGGTTTATTCCGAAGTATTTCATCTTATAGTGGCTATTGTGGGTGGTATTTTTGAAATTTTTCTTTTAAAGTTATCTTCCTTAATAAACAAGAATCTTATTGATTTATGTATGTTGATATTAAAGTCTGCCACATTACAAAAATTTTCAATGAGTTCCAGAAATATATTAATCTAGTCTTTGAACTTTTCTCCCTGGAAAACCATGTCATTTGCCAATAGACAGACTTTCATTTCTTTGCCAATTTTGATACCTCTTTTTCTTGTTGTGTGGTTTGATTTGATTTCTGATGTCTAATAGTTTGGGTTATGACTTCTATGACTATGTTTTAAAAAACTGTTGATCAAGAGCAACCCTGTCTGGTTCCTGTTTGGAGGGGAAATGCTTTCAGCTTATTTGTATTGAATAAAACGCTGGCCCTTAGTGCTCCATACATTGTTTTATTTTATGGAATATTTTTCTAAAAATGAATTTGGGGCTTTGTAAAATGCCTTCTTTTGAATCAATTTATATACACATATGGTTCTTTTATTTTACTTATATGGTGACTCACACTGATTGTTTTTCTAATACCGGGCAATCCTTGCATCTCTGTTGTATATCCCACATGATGACTGTGTCAGTCCAGGTAGGAGAGAGAAACAAAACCCAGTGAGACTCGTGTGTATAAGAAAGAGATTTATGTACAAGAGCAATTGAATATTGAGAAAACATCCCAGACCAGTCCAGATCAACTCCAGAAGTCCAATATTAGCCAAGATGTCTGGTACCAATCTGCAAAGTCCTCTTTAGACTCACGAAACACATGCAATGATGCCGGGTGCAGGAACATCACAGACCAGTGGGTGGAAAGTCTTGTGGATCCAGTGGTGGTAGAAACGCCTCAGCACTGACATGGGTCTCCATGTGACTCCCCCCGCTCCATACTTCTAGAGTACTTCTGTGTGTCTTGTCAGAGGAAGAGGAAGCAGAGAATGTGTGTGTCCCACCTTTAACGAGCTATTTATCTCTGTCGTGCCTTCAAATGAGGTCAGAAGGCTACAACCTGATTAACAGGCTGAACTCCACCCTTTCACTCTTACGTCTCAAATTGACGACAGATTACGTAACTACTACAATGATCATTATATTTTATTTTAAATATTTTGATAAACATGAATAGCTAGAATTCTGTTGAAGATTTTTGCGTTTATGTTTATAAAGGATATTAGTCTACAGCTTTCTATTGTAGCTATGCCTTTGCTTGGTTTGAGTGGCAGACTTATGCTTGTTTGATAAAATTAGTTTGGTAGTGTGCTATCTTTTCCCACATTCTGGAATATGTGTAGAATTTATGTTAAGACCACTAAATTCTTGAGAGAATTCCTCAGAAGTCCACTATCTGGTGGACTTTTGGTGTTGAGAGTTTGTTAATGACTTGATTTGTTTCTTCTTGTTTTGTAAGTCTATCAAGGTTTTCATGGCAATCTGTGAACATTTGGGTAGAAAATGGGTTTATAGACATTTGTCCCTTTCCTCTAGGTTTTCAAATTTGTTGCAGTACAGTCCTTCATAATATTGTATGTATAATCTTTTTATTTTGATTCCTTCTCTTGTAGTGTTACCCATTTCATTTCCTATTAGTAATATTTGCTTTTTTTCTTTTAAAATTTTTTCTGTGATTCATCCATTTTATAAGTCTTTCAAAGAACTAACTTCTTTTTTGTTAAATCATTTCATTCAGGGTGGGGTGATACAACTTTAATCACAATATATGCATACATACTTTGTGTCAGTAGTCACATCTTTTTTTTGGGGGGGTACTCATACAGCTCATCACAATCTATACATCCATCCGTTGTGTCAAGCACATTTGTATATTTGTTGCCATCATCATTCTTGAAACATTTGCTTTCTACTGGAGCCTTCCCTCCCCACTTTCCCTCCCTCTTAAACCCTTGATAATTTATAAATTATTGTTATTTTTGTCACATCTTACACTGTTCGAAGTCTCCCTTCACCCACTTTTCTATTGTCCCTCCTCCAGGGAAGGGATCATATGTAGATTCTTGAAATAGGTCCCCCCCTTTCTACCCCACCTTCCCTCCACACTCCCGGCATCGCCACTCTTAGCACGAGTCCTGAAGGGGTCATCTGTTCCAGATTCCTTGTTTTTCCAGTTCATATCAGCACCAGTGTGCACCCTCTGGTCTACCTGGATTTATAAGGTAGAATTGGGATCATGCTAGTGGAGTCAGGAGGAACTAGAGGAACCTTGTTTGTTTCACTGTTTCTACACTGCACCCTGACTGGCTCCTCTCCTCCCCCATGACCCTTCTGGAAAGGGATGTCCAGTTGCCTACAGATGGGTCTTGGGTTCCCCACTCTGCATGCCCTCTAATTCACAATGATTTGATCTTTTTTCTTTGATGCCTGATACCTGAGCCCTTCCACACCTCATGATCACGCAGACTGGTGTGCTTCTTCCATGTGAGCTTTGTTGCTTCTGAGCCAGATAGCTGTTTGTTTACCTTCAATCCTTTTAGACTCCAGAAATTATCTTTTGATAGCTGGGCACTATCAGTTTTCTTCACCACACTTACTTATGCACCTGCTTTGTCTACAGCAATTGTGTCAGGAAGGTGAGCATCATGGAATGCCATTTTGATAGATCAGAATATTCTTGCATTGAGAAAGTACTTGAGTGGAGATCCAATGTCCACATGCTACCTTAATACTAAACCTATAAATATATGCACACAGATCTATTTCCCCATTCTGATTCTTCACACACACGTATACATGTCTTTATTTGGACCTCTGTAAAGGTCCTTTGCCTCATAGTTCTTTTTTCTATATCGTTTTACTTTCCTCTTATCCCACTATCATGCTCAGCCTTCATTTGAGCTGAGTATTTCCTCTCAGTTACAATACCCTTGATCAAGTCCTATCAGGCCTCCTATACCTTCCTCACCACTGATTTTGGATCACTTGTTGTTCTCTGGTCCCTGGGTTTGTTAACACCACTTTCTTTCCCCCCCCTCCCCCTCTCCCATGTCTGGCTGGAACCATCTATCCCCTTGTTTTCTCCTCCAGATTGATTATCCAGCCTATCTTATCCAGCTAGACCTGCACAGATAATAATATGCACAGAACCAATAAAATGAAAAGCAAAGCAACAACCAAACAAAATCCAATGGGGAGAAAAAAAAACACCTGTAAATAGTTCCAGGTCTGTTTGTTGACCTTTAGGAGTGTTTCCCAGTTAAGTCTAGTGGTGTGCTACGCCCTGGCCCCAAAGTCTAGTTTTGGTATTCCCTCAGAACTTCTTTGCTCTGCTCCTTTTCTTGTTCTGTTGCACACCCTTAGTGCTTTGCCTCGGTGTGGTGTGGTCAGATCAGGCTCAATTCCCACACTGCGTCTCCAGTCGTGCCCCTCATAAGACTATGGATCAGTGAGGCATGTTGTGTCTCCTTGAGGGCTCAGCCCTATGATCCTCTCTGTGCGCTGATTGGTTCCTCTGAGGGGGAAGGCATCCTCAAGGTTCAGTGGGCCAGAATGTGCTCCACTATCTTCCTCCCTCTTCATTTGCTCCCGTGTGTTCAAAAAGCCAACGTCTTATCACGTGATTCCCCCCCCTATTTTTTGATTCCTTTATTTCCTTTGTAATTTTTATTACTTTTGGTAGGTAGTTAATGGAGTATTTTGATGCTCTTCATCCAAGGGTTGTAGGTGTTGGGTTAGGGTGTTCATTTTCAATCTTCTTTCCATTTTGATGTGTCATTTTTGTTATAAATGACCCTCAGAGATGTGCTTTTGCTGTGTTTTAAATTTTTTGTTGTATTTTAATATGTTCAGAGGAAATTTTAGACTGCATTGTTTTCTTCTTTAATCTTTAAAGTAAAATGTTGGTCAATTTTCCTATATCTGAAATTTTCTTTAACTTATTATTAATTTCTAACTTCACAGCATTGTGATCTGAAACAATGATTTGTAGTATCACAGTGTTTTAAAATTCATTGGTGTTTGCTTGCTGATCTTACATATAATATATACTGGAGTCTGTTCCATGTGCGCTGGAAAAATATGCTATGTTATTGTTAGGTGCAGTGTTCCGTATATGTGTAAGAGATCTAATCAATTAATTGTTTGGTTTAGCTTTTCTGAATCTTTGTTGATTTCTTATCAACTCATCTACCTTTCTTGAAGTTTGCTATAGTACAGACTGTTACTCTTATGGTTGCATTGTCTGTTTGTCCCTTCAACTCTATAAAAGTTTGATTCATCTATTCTGGGGGGTCTTTCATTGAATGCACAGATATTTATTGTGGTTTGTTCTTCTTGTGCAACTGACTTTGATCATTATATAATGGCCTTCTTTGTCTCCCGTGATGATTTTTTCTTTTATGCCATTTTATCAGAAATTAATATTGCTACGCCTGTTTTTTTTTTAATTGCTGTTAGTTTGACCCCAGCCCCCCAATACTTTTATTTTTAGTCTCTTTTTGTCTTTGTGTCTGCGATGTTTTTCTTGTAAGGAGTATACTGCTGCGTGATTTTTTTTTCATTTTATTCGTCTGTATCTCTTAACTAGTGAGTTTAAACCCTTTACATTCACAATTGCTGCCAATAAGTATGATTGTATTGCTTTATTTTTTCTGACTCATGGTGACCCTACAGGATGGGGTGGACTGCCCCCTGTAGATTTTGGAGACCGTTTCTCTATCAGAGTAGAAAATCCCATGCTTTTTTCTTGGCAGATGATGGTTTTGAACTTTAGACATTGTGGGTTGCGGCCCAACACATACCCACTATGCTGCCAGGCCCCCTGACTGCTGCATCTCACTGTGTGCTTTAAGGCCTTGTTGGCTTCTTAGTTTACCATGATCCCTCCTCATGGTCACATTTTCCTTATGAACTTTCTCGTCATTTTTTTCCTTTGCTTTTTGGTCTATTTTAAATTTTACTGTTCAGTCAGCCTTTATAGTTTCTTTTGAGATTTTACCATTTTCTTTGAGGATTTTACCATTTTCTTTTATTATTTTCTTTGCACGTTTTAAAAATTTCTTCTCTTGCGAACTGCTTGATTTCTTCTGTACTTCATTGTTTTATAGCTACTCAGTTCTCTTTGCTGCTGTCTTGCTGTCTTCATTGTGGGATGTTATCTCTGATGGCCTATTCTTAGTATTGTTGTTTTGTTCAACTTTGTGTATTGTTTGAGTGGTTTAACTTCGATAGGGTCATCTCTTGTACGTTGGTTTTAGGTCTCTCTCTGTTGTTTTTATTTGTTCATTGTCCAAAGAACTCCTTTTAGTAATTTTTTGTGAGGTTGGTTTTGTTCTTAAAATTTTCTTTAGGGCTGAGCCCCAGTGATGCAGTGGTTGTGTGCGGGACTGCAACCCCCAGGGTTGATGATTCAAATCCAGCAGCAGCTCTCTGAGGGCAAGGCTGGTCTTCCTATTCCCACCAGGTCAGTGATGCCACACAAAAAAATTTCCTTAGTTTTTCTGTGCCTGAAAGTGTCCTTCTTTTTCTCTTATGTTTCAGGGATATACATTTCTTAGTTGGATTTTTTTTTCTTTCAGCGTTTCATATAGATTGTTTTGTTGCCCTCTGAGCGGCATGATTTTTAATTTAAGACACAAGTCTATTTTTATTGGTACACTTCCATGCTATTTTTCTTTTTTTGCCAAGTTGCTCTCAGGATCAGTTCCTTTTCTTTAATACTAGAAAGTTTGACTAAGAACTTCCCTGGTGTTTTCATTGGGGATACATTCTATTTGAAGTTTTTTTTGATTTTTGGATTCTTGAATAGTTGTTTTCTGTTCTTTCAAGATGTTGGGAAATTTCCCCAACCTTAGTATTTCTTTAACTATCTTCTCTGTGGTTACTTTTTACTTTTTCTGTTCTGGTATGTTTATCAAACATATATTGTTTCTTTGATAGTGTCTCAGGATTCTTAGGTTTTCTTTAGCTATTAAAAAATAGATTCCTTTTATAGTTTAATCTCAAAAATTTATCTTTGAGTCCACTAATTCATATGTCCATTGCTTTAATTATACTGTTCTGTTCATTTAGAGTGCTATCCAATTATAATATCTTAATACTTGTCTTCTGTATTTCTATTTGGAGTTGAATTATTCCTAATTTTTCCTTTGTCTTATCTGATTGTTTTGTAGTGCTTTCCTGAGTTTGTTTATTTTCTCTCCTGTTGCTTTCTATATTTCTGTTGAACTATTCCTCCTGCTATTTAAAGTAAAGGATCTCATTTTTTTCTGAGCTCCCTCATGGGAAGTTCTAATGCCTTTTCTGCATCTGGAAAATCTCTTGGGTGTCTGTATAGGCTGCTCACTTCTTCCATTTTCCCTTTTTTTCTCATGTGCACTGAAATTGCTTGTCGTTTTTCAGATCTGCTGCTATTTTTATGCTTATTTCTGTTGGTCACTTGGCATCAGAGTAAATATTATCCGCCCATTAGCTGTTGATGATTCAGAGTTGTTGGGTCATGTGGCAATTGTCTATTGCGATCAGGTTTCGAGGATAACCAAAAATCGATCGCTATTTTCCATCAAAGTCCCAGCCTAAAAATCTCTCTTGTGATTGTCAAGAGATGTAAGCTAATGACTAAAACAGCTGTCGTGAATGGAGGGGAAAGAACAATTTCCCAACCTCGACTCACATCCATCAACACATATCCTCTATAGTTAAATGTCAGAACAGGGCCAGGGTCAATTAAAATAGTCTCTGACAGGAAGCCGATGTGTGGGTTGCAACTTTTTCAACATGAAGGCTGGAGGAAATCAGTGAACTTCTGGGTCACTTACGCCAACTTCTCCTGCCAAGCTAACTTTCCCCCAATGCTGGTCCCATCATGTTTGCCTCTCCTCTTCAGCATGGGCTGGGCCGCTCCAAAATATGTGGGGGCCTAAGTACCACTGTCCTCTGGGGGGCTAGATTAAGTCTCAGGGCTTCAGCGGGTGTCAGAAGCAAGAGGTCAGTTTACTTCTTCCTCTTTCCCCATGTCATGGATCAGAGTACTGGACAGAAGGCTCACATAGCAGTGTCGTAATGGGAGCAGCCAAGAACTCATAGCCTTTTGGGGAATTATATATATATAATTTTATTGGGGGCTCATGCAACTCCTATCATGATCAATACATATGTCAATTGTATGCAGACCACATTTGCACATTTGTTGCCATCATCATTCTCAAAACATCCTTCTTCTACTTAGGCCCCCAGTACCAGCTCCCCATATTTCCCCTCCCTCCCCACTCCCTCTCCCCTGTGAACCTTTAACAATTTACAAATTGTCAATATTTTGTCATTGTAACTGCCCGATGTGTCCCCTCACTAACTTCCCCGCCATCCATACCCCAGAGAGGAGGTCATATACAGATCCCTACATAGCCCCCCCCTTTTTTAATCGACCTCCCTCCACCCTCCCAGAATCACCACTCCTACCTCTGGTCCTGAAAGGATGATCTGTTCTGAATTACCCCTGTTTCCAGCTCCAGTGTCCATCCCCTGGTCTACCTGGATCTGCAAAGTAGAATAGGGATCATAATAGTGGGTGGGAGGAACTAAAGGAAGGTTGCATATTTCACTGTTGCTACATCTCCTCCCTACAACCCTTCTGTAAGGGGTTGTTGCATCAACTATTGATGGACTTTGGGTCCCCAATCTACACTCCCCCTCATCCACAATGATACAGTTTTTAGTTCTTTGATGCCTGATGCCTGATCCCTTCAACATCTCATCATCTTACAGGCTAGTGTGCCTCCTCCATGCAGGCCCCGCTTCCTCCAAGCTAGTTTTCCACCTGTCCACCTCAAACCTTTAAGACCCCAGACGTTATATCCTTTGATAACCGGGCACCATCAGCTTACTTCACCACATTTGCTTATGAACACTTTCTTCATCAGCAATCATATCGGGAAGGTGGGCAAGCAATGACATGATTTTTAGCTCTTGAAGTCTGATTACTGATCCTTTTGACCCCTTGTGGTCACACAAGCTGGTGTGCTTCTTCCATGTGGGCCCTGTTACCTCCGAGCTAGATGACTGCTTGTCTCCTTACAAGCCTTTAAGACACCAGACACTACATTCTTCAATAGCTGGGCACCATCAGCTTCCCCCACACTCCTGCCCATGCACACGTTAGTCTTCAGTGATTGTGTTGGGAAGGTGAGCATCATGGAATGCCAGTTTAATCCAACAAAAGTGTTCTTAAGAGAAGGTCCAATCCCTGTCTGCTGCCTCAACACCAATCCTATAAGTGTGTGCACATAGATCCATTTCCCCATCGTCATATACAAATATATTGACCTATGTACTTGCCTGTATTTAGATCTCTATAAATGTCCTTCACCCTCTAGCTCCTCCCACTTTCCTTTTGTCCCACTATGGGGTCTCAGTACTTCTCAGTGCCTACATTGGGGTCTCAGTACTTCTTTTATGTTGCATCACTCTTGCTCAATCCCTATCTGGCCTTTCACTCCCACCCTGTCACTGTTCTTAAATCACTTGCTGTTCCCTTCTCCCTAGGCCAGCCAATACCACCTCTTCTCCTCTTCCCCATCTCCCACTCACCCCCCCCCCCAAACCATCAGTCCCATTATTTTCTTCTCCAGACTATTCATCCAACCCATCGCATCTAGACAGATAATATGCACAAGAAAAAAAGAACAGGCATCCCAAGATGAAGCAGCCAAAGAAAACAAAATGATGATAACAACAACAAAAAAAACACCATCCCATGTCTAATATATATATGTGTGTGTAAAAAAATCAAAATAATATCAAAATAAAAACCTGTAAAAAGTCTCTGCTGAGGCACAGTTTATGTACTTTGGGTGTTTTATCAGGAGAAAACGGTTTCCAGAGAAGGACATCATTCTTGTTAAACTGAAGGAGCATCAGAAAAGTGGAAGACCCTAAACAAGATGGACTGACACAGTGACTAGAACAATGCGCACAAACATAAAAACAGTTATGGGGATGGCTCAGGACCAGGCCATGCTTCTTTCTGAACTGACTTTGAATCTGAACTGACTTTATAGCACTTAGCAAAAACAATATTCCACCTGGTAAGGTCCACATGGGAGGTAGCTGTTTATGTTGTACAAGTGTGCTTACTACGAATGATGTGTTGAATGTTATAAGAGCTTGGGGAATCTTCCCTTTAAATCTTCAAGCTATGTCTGGTTCCCCTGGGAAGGTTGAGAACTCACATTTCTAGATATTTTTCACATTTTTTGAAGTTTTTGCTTGGAACGGATGTTTCAATGCATCTGATTATACCACCATAATTCATTCTTCTTTCATGTGTTTGTATCTACACTTCCCCCTCTATTTCCTTATAAATGACTATACCGTGGAATAATATCTCTGGCTCCCTATTCTTAGTCCTGTATGTACAGATTAACAAAAATAACAAATGAAATGCTTCAAAAATCTGATGAATGACTGGAAGCACTCACTCCTCAATGCTACAAAATTTGGAAGATGGCTATGTGGCCAACTCAATGGAAAAGACCCATATTTGCACCAACGCTGAAGAAAGGTGGTCAATTAGAATGCACAATTTATAGACGTTATCCAGGATATCACATGCAGGTAAAATTTTGCTGAAGATCATTCAACAAAGATCTCTGCAGTACACTGTCAGGGAGCCACCAGACCTCCAGCATGGATTAAAAAGAGAACGTGAAATAAGGATATCATTGCTGATATAAGACTTATGTAGACTCAAAACAGAATACCAGAAAGATGTTCGCTTGTGTTTCATTGACTCTACAAAGGCATTCAATGGTGACTTACTACGGATATAGCCTGCATAAGAATGAGGATTGTAGGACACTGTTATGCTCAAGCTGAACTTGTATATGGATAAAGAGGCAGTTGGGTGAACAGAACAAGAGAATATTGCAGGGTTTAAAAATCAGAAAAGGTGTGTGTTAAAGTTGTATCCTCTTACCATACTTATTCCTTCTGCAGGCTGAGGAACTAATCAAAGGCTTCAACGTGGAAGCACGAGGCATCAGAATTGGAGAAAGGGTTCTTAATAATTACTAATGACACAATCTTCCTTGCTGAAAGGGAGGAAGACTTGAAGCACTTGCTTAAGAAGGTCAGGAATTTCAGCCTTCATTATGATTTGCAACTCAATGTAGAGAAACCTCAAATCCTTAGAGCTGAACCACTAGGTAGCATCACAAGAAAGGATTGAAGTTGTCAAGGATTTCATCTTGAATCCACAATCAATGCTCATGGAAACAGCAGAGCTTCGATGGCACACTGCGTTGGGTTCATATGATACCCAAAGCTTCTCTAAAGAGTGACAAAGGGAGGATGCTATGTTGAGTACTAAAGTGCACCTGTCCCAAGTCTTGATATTTTCAACTACCTCCTATGTATGTGAAAGTTGGACATTGAATATGAAGATTGAAGAAAAATATACACATTTTTATGATGGTGCTGATGACGAATATTGAAAGTACCACGGACTGCCAAAAGAACAAACAAATCTGTCTTGGAAGAAGTCCAGCTCAAAGACTGTAGAATCAAGGATGGTGAGACTTTATCTCAAGTAATTTGGACATGTTATCAGGTCTCTCCTGATAACTGGCAACAGTGGGATAAGAACAAGTAGGATGGCAGCACAGTACAAATCCGTGGTTGATTCTCTTGTTCATAGACTCACTGTGAGTTGGGACTAACTTGATGGCATGTTTTATGTTGAATTTTGTTTTACTTTTCAGGTAAAGGTATGTTTTATTTTGAATATCCCTTTTAGTGAATTAATTTCTGAGTGGTGTTGCTTTGTATGCTGATCTCTGGTTGATGTGTGCTGTTGTTTATTCTCTGTTCAAAGAATTTCCCTTAAAAAAAAAAAGAATTCCCCTTAGTATTTTTTGTAAGGGTGATCTTATTTTTACAAATTTCTTACCTGAAGATGCCTTATTTCTTCCTCCATTTGAGGGATAATTAATTTCTGTGGATATAAGGTTCTCGGTTGGTCTTTCCTCTTTTAGCATCGTCCCATTTCCTTCTTGTCTGCCGGACAGTCAGGCTTATCATTTGTTCTCCTTGTTAGACAAGTTTTCTGTGTTACCAAGCTACTCTAAAAATTATAACCTATTTTTGATATTGGAATGTTTGTTTATCATAAGTTATGGTGATTTCCTTTGGGAAATCGCTTCTATTTAGGGCCATTTCATCTTCCTGGATGGTTATTTTCTCCTCTTTTATAGTGTGGGGACAGATTTATTTTAGTTATTCTTAGACCACTTTCTTCTGCGTTTTTTCCCTCTTCCTGCAATGAAACACCAGTGAGGCATGCTATTTCTATTACAGTGTTCAATGTAATTCTTCAACCTCTATTTGGATGGTTTAACTTTGCTTATGGATTACCTTTTTAGATTAGAATCAAGAGCTTTGGCTTCAAGTTCACTTTTGGCTCTCTGTTGCAACAACTCTATTGCTTTGTTCTTCTAAAGCGTTGTCTGATTCTCTCACTTAGTATTGACTTTCTAGATTTCTTGCTGTTTGTTATCATCTCTAATTTTTTACTTACTTTTCCAAACCTCTTGGTCGTTGTCTCCATCCCTTGAACGTGCTTGAAGATGCTTCTGAAGCCCTTTGCAGGTAGTCCAATTCCTTTTACTTCTCAGGAAGGGCTTTCCTCTGTCTTTTAGTCACTTGTTCGTGCCAGTCTTTCTTGCAGCTGCATGTGGACTGCAACTGTTTGTTGTTTCCATGGCATTGTGATGCAGCTGTTAGAAGTTGGAGGATGGCTGGGTAATGTGGGGATAGTTGACTCTGTCAAGGATTTGAGGAAGGAATAATAAAAGCAATGATTGGAGAAGGATGACAGCAGCGGGTATGTGAAGGTGCTTGGCAAGTATATGTATTTATGCATTTTTTGCATTTATGTATTTTATTGCAAAAAGCATGTACAAGCCCCCAATAAAAATATTTAAAGAAAAAAAAAAGAGCAACAAAACAAGAAGCAGACCTTGGCCTGCACCCATTTAGGCTGCTTGGGGAGGCTCTCAGATCATCCTTGGACAGCAGAAAAGGAGAAGGTGCTTGATGTCCCTATAGGACTTTGGGGGGCAGGCACTCCCCTCAGACACAGAAAGCAGTGCAGAGTATGTGACTGGTGTCCCTTTCAAGAAAATCTGCCGGTTAACAAAAGTGGGGGCAGTTTTTTAAGGCCCTCACCTGTTCTCTTAATCACAGGCTATTGGTTATAGCCAAGTGGAGGCCCAATATGAGTGGGCCCTGCCCTTCAATTCTATTCCCCCGGTTTGTTGTTGTTATGTGCGGTCAAGTTCTGACACATAATAACACTACGTACAACAGAAGAAAACACCACCGGGTCTTGGGACATCATCACAATTGTTCTTATGGTTGAGACCATTATTGCAACCATTCTATCAATTCATCTTGGTTCAGGGAAGAAGAAAATATGTTCTAAAAAGAAAAGTGTCCCACCCAGCTTCTGTAGCCCCAATCCACCTCTGAGTCTTCTGGACCCATGGGGAGTTTGGGGTGGTTCGTCCCCACTCCAATATACTCCTGGGTGGTGTGATAAATCCACCTGTCATGCTCCTTCTGTCAATACACACACTCTCATGTGTGTGGAGAATTTGGGCTCTGCTGGTTTGGACACATGTAGATTTTTTTTTCTTCTGAGTTCCAGCATTCCAAGTTGTCTTCCCATAATGGTTTTCTTCGTTTTTGCTGTAGAGGGTATCTTAGCACATCTGTCTAGGTAGCTATATCAAATGATCTTAAACTACTCAGTTATATCTTACAGTGGGCTCATTGGGTCCCTGAATCCATCAGTGGTTATTTCCCTGGTTCTGGTATGCATCATTGGAATTTCCACATGGATTCCCTACCCATAGGTTGGCAGTCATTCTGTTAGAAAAAGTCACTGAAAGTCACTGAACAACCTGACTCCATGAAAATAGTTCACCAAAATTGGAGGGATTGGCTGAGCCCCTGTGGAGTAATGGTTGTGCTCAGAACTGCGGCCCACTGGGTTGGAGGTTCAATTCCAGTTCCCAGGAGCAAAGGCTGGGCCTCCTACTCCCACCACCTGAGGGCAGTGATGCCTAAAAAAAATTGGAGGTATTGCCTTGGTCAGCCTCACCATCATGGTGTGAAGAATAGGAATGATTCCTATAAGATCTCTCTTAAAAGAGGGATCTGAGAGATTGACAGTGGATTTGCATAACTGGAGCCAGATGGTGACTCCAACTGTTTTCATTGGTACAAATGTGGTTTCCTTGCTGGAACAAAGGCACACATCTAGTGGTAACTGGTATGATGCTATTGATCTGGAAAACGTGTCTCCTTTCCTAACCCTGTTGGTAAACACTACCCATATGAGGCTGCTCTTTGTTGCCAGGGCCACCAGCACTGTCTTATTCATAGGTACCTCATCTTTTCAACTTTATGCCATAATCCAGTTCTCAAGGACTTTGATTATTTTTCCATTACAAGAACATCGTGCTGGTTCATTATGTGAAATTCTGCTCATATCCTGATGAGCAAGACACATTGACAAAGTGCATGCATGCCATAGAGTGAGAAATAGAAATAAATCTCACAAAAATTTGGTCCTTTCCTTTCAGTAAAAAGACATCTATTGTTTTGTCCATCCAAAGAAAGGTGAACCAACAGAATGTTTCAAGTTATAGAACAGCTTCTTTAATATCGCATGCAACTAAAATGTTGCTGAAGATCATTCATTGATGTCAGAAGTACATCACCAGGGAACTGCCATAAATTCAAGCCAGATTCAGAAGAAGCCATGGAGCAAGAGATATTATGGCTGGTGTCAGAGGCATCTTGACGGAAGGCAGAGAATGCCAGAAAATGTCTACTTGTGTTCTATTGATCATGCAAAGGCATCCAACCGTGTGGATCATAAGAAACTATGGATAGTATTGAGAAGTATGGAAATTCCAGATTACTCAATTGTGCTGATTGACAGGGTAGACTTCACCCTTTTGCCAGTTGACACCAGATCATGTAACTACAACACTCACCTTTCTCACATAATCGCTGAAGACAAAATGGGTGCATAAGCAAATGTGGCGAAGTAAGCTGATGGCGCCCAGCTATCAAAAGATATGGTATCTGGGGTCTTAAAGACTTGTAATTAAATAACTGGCTATCTAAAAGGGAAACAACAAAGCCCACATGGAAGAAGCACACCGATCTGTGTGATTATGAGGTGTTGATGGGAAGAGGTATCAGAAGTTCAAAAACATGCAACCAACTCAATGGGGAGGGGTGTGGATGCAATAGATACCCAAAATCTACCTGCAAGATCATTAGATAGTCCCTCTCAGAAGGGCCACATGGAACGGATGACAAATCCAGGGCGTGGCATGGCACCGATAAATCACGTAACTACCCTCTGGTTCTTTAAGATTTCCTCCCCTTGCCAGTACAGTTTCTTTGTGTTTTACCTCATTGATCATATTAGATTTGTGGATGTTCATTTGTATATTTAGAATCACTTGGTACATGAAGATCAAGATGGATAAGCCCTCAGAAACAGTGAGAGGTTTCTTGATGGTACAGCAGGAGGGAGAGGGGAATAGGGAATTGATAGCATTGATGATTGTATGACCCCACCTGAGAGGACTGAAGAACAGAATTTTATGTAAATGGATATATTGGAATGTGTAAGCTATGTCAATAAAACTATAATATATCTCTATATATTATATATTTCTCAAACTAAAATATATTAATATATTACATATTTCTAAAATGATTAGACATTAATATATTATATAATTCTATTACTTTAGAAAATATATCTGCTTATATGAAAATATGAACATAAATTCATGAGGGGGCTTCAAAAATTTTGTGGGCAAATCTCATATCGTTCAATTCTATTTTCCTTAGAAGTTTTGAGCCCTCTTGTGTGACATTGCCAAATAAATATGCATTTACATATTTCACTCTTTTCAAAAATAAAGAAGAGAGAATGACCTCTTGAAGAGCAACTATGTCACTTTGAGGCCTAAGGTACAACAGACCCAGGTAATGGCACTTTGAATGGCCTCATCTACATGTGAGAGCTGGGTGAAGAAGGAAGATGAAAGAAAAATAGGCACTGCCGGAGAAGACTATTGACAGTACCCTAGACTGCCAGAATAACAGGGAAATCTAGCCTGGAGCAAGTACAGAAACGAGGAAGCTAGCCTCTGTCTCACGTAATTTGAGCACATTTTCAGGAGAAACCAGCCACTGGGAAAGGACATCGTGCTGGGTAAAATAGGGTTAGGGAAGGAGAGGAAGACCCTGGACAAAGTGGGCTGCAGCAGTGGACTCGAGCGGAGGTGGTGAGGTTGGCACACGATGGCAGGGTGCTCTTCTGCTGTCCTTAGGGTGGCTGTGAGTCAGATGGTCCCCAACAAGAAGCGAAACTTTGTGGCATGTTGAAAACTTTTTTTTTCTCCCACAGTAAAGCACAAGTTGCATCATCTGGTGCCTTCTATCCGTGTGAAAGAGGCATCAGTTTAGTGGGCCTTTTGGATTTGGGAGGCAAATACCCGATCTCATCTGAGAATGCCGTTGTGTCCCATTTACCAAGGAATTTCAAAGTCTGCCGAGGAGGTTGCATGGCAGTTCCTGGCTGCCGAACAAGCTTCTCTGCTCCTTGGGCTATATAATCTGGCAAATCCAATGATGCTTGAAGGATCAGTGCCAAGCAGAGATGCTGTCTGGAGCCTCTGACAGACACCTATTTATAAACACCAACATAGACCTTAAGGATTTGGGAGCTAATCCCTGCCATTCTGTGGGATAGGCATGCTGCTTTAGAGAAATCTCTTTTGGATTGCTACTGGGCTTGAATACAGACAGCATTCTTGACCGCAGACCATAAAGTAGCAGGTGATTTGAAGCTGCCCATCACAGGTATTGCCTTATCAAAAAGCTTTAAAATTGAACATGCATGGTTGCACTTCATCAAATGGAACTGGGATAGTTGAATCCAGCCCAAGCAAATCTTTAAGGCAAAAAGAATTTGCTTGAGGAAGATGCCCATGACTCTTACACCTGCTGTGTCATTTTCTATCTGTTAACCTATATCTATGACCTCAAAGTTAATTTCTTATGATCAATTGAGCGAGATAAATGTTGATCCTGGTTTATAGATGATTTTGTGTTGCGTACAAGTACCATAGCAAATTACGGATGACATTGGTAAGAACTGGAATTCCAGAACACCTAATTGTGCTCCTGGGAGACCTGTCCCTTTATGACTCCAGGCACTATTCTTTCTGATAGCCAGATACTATGCGATTTCTTCACGACAGTTTACTATAGCACCCATGTCTTCAGAGATCTCTCCGTGAGGGCAAGTAAGGCCTTGTCATAAGACTTAATTGTTCTTAGATTATGGCTAGAATTAAGGGTGACCCCAAACTTCATTCACATATCCATGGCTTCTATCTATGCCTGGTTCATTTTAGAGACAGAATAGGGTTAGGGTTAGAAAGACAAAAAAAAAGACAGAATAATCATTTTATTGGAGAACATTATAAATCATGGCCAGTTGGATCCTCAGGTAGTTTCCTGGGCTTTTCCTTCATGAAAACTGTGATACAAGGACTTCGTGGTCATGGGTCATACCGCAACCACCATGCTTATAAGGCCTCAGACTCTTCCTTGTAAGCTTTTCCAGTGTGGAATAGTATATATATTATGATCCCATTTTTGCTTCTGTAATCCCACTTGTGACAGAGAGGAATGGAGCACTAGTAATAGTCATTTCATAATTATTTCCCTTATTTTCCATGTTCTAATAATTAGCCATGTGGCCAGGAATCCTGTGTGAGTCCGGGTAGACTAGAGAAACAAATTCATAGACATGTATATGGACATAAGGGTAAGGTTTATATACAAGAGCAATGGAATATTTAGAAAGCATCCCAACCCAGTCCAGTTCAAAGTCCTAAGTCCGATATTAGCCCATATGCCTGATACCAGTCTACAATGTCTCCTTTCGACTCATGAAGTCACAGGCCAGTGGGTGCAGGGTCCTGGAGCTGGTGGGGGTCTTCCCATGGCTCCTCATTTCCAGGGCTCAGGGTTCATCCATAGCATCCAGTGGTGGCAGAAGCAACTCAGCACTGTCAGGGATCTCCACGTGACTTCTCCAGCTTCAGAGGTCTGGTTTCATCAGGGTAAGGTTGTGTGGCTTCTCCTCCGGCTCCTCCAGCTCCTCAGACACTGCCATCTTGTCTTGTCTGTAGTTTGTTGTCTTGGAGACTGACTCCCAACAACTGGGGAATGGCCTTTCTCATCTGCATGAGGAAAATATCGTGAGACTTCCCAGAAGTCTCAGGAAAAAGCCATGCCCACACGGAGGTCTCATTGGCTACTTATTGACTATCTCCAGATTAATAGACTAGACTCCACCCCTACATCCCAATCATGAAATTGACATCTCGACTACACGACCGCCATAAACCCTTTGGATACCATTATGTCTTCATGCTGATGGTCTTCTTTATTGGATTGATTTCTCTTCATCTCAGCCTCATCCTGTTTAAGACTTAATACAGGGTGTGGTGGAGTGTGGGGGGGAAAAAGACCCCAGTTGCTTCTTATCACATTAGGATTTAGGACATTGTCATTGTGGACTATGTTATGCCAATTGACCTTGATGTCTGCTAAGGCCATGATACTGAACCCCCATGCCCAGCAACTCATTCTCTCCAGGTGTTTAGTTAAAGTTGAGAATATTCATAACTTTACTTCCTGTCTGCCCTACCACATTCTTTAATATATTTATAGTAAAGATAACTACCTATGTCCAAACACACACACACATTTGTAGGTATATTCCTACCTCCTCCCACACCCTGTAGCCTTTGCGTCTACCCATACATCTACTTGCACACTATCATTATTTCAGGATTGTGCACATAACAGCATTTGCTTCTTTAGTCTTTAGTTCTTGCGCTCTTCTCAGTGTGCTTTGATCTTTGGGTTTGTTGCTGAGAATTTCTTATTGAACATTGTCTTCCCCTTCCCCCAAATTAGCAGGTGTCTGCTCTCCAATTCCTGGCAACCATTAAAGAAGACTTCTTCTTGTGGGAAAACTTCTCAGTGAGTTTTTGTCATGGCGGTCTCCTATGCCATTTCTCCTTTTATAATGGACTCATTTCACCCAGCATAAAGACCTTCCTGGAGCAAGATGAGGCCATCTACTTCCATAACTACTCACACTTTCAGAAACCCTAGGGAGGGTCACTGTGAGTCAGAATGGACTCAGTAGCAAAGAGATTTGTTTCTGTGTTTGTTTAATGCTCTCCAGGTTTAGGTTGAGGTGCTTCATAAATTTTTCTTCCTTTTTTTGACATTGGAGAGCATTCCATGGTGCGCATGGACCGAAGTTTGTCACCCAGTCTTCCGCTGATGAATAGTTAGGTTGTTTCTATCTTTTGCTGTTGTGTACAGTGCTGTGACAAGCATAGGTAGAGGCTTCTACCCATGTCCTAGACTTTGCGCCTCTAAGATTTATGACACATAAAGGGATTGCTGGGCCATATGGAACTAATTTTTAAAACAGTTTTATCAACATTAAAATCCACACATCATACACTTCCATTGTTCGGTAACATTATTGAGTTCTACAATTATCTCTACTCTCGGTTCCATAACATTTTCTCCCTTCTTGTATTTGTTATTAGCTACTCATTTCCCTCCCTCATGCCCCATGTCCCAAATAAGCCTTAATTCAGTTACTATCTCTACAGCTTCACATATTCCAGTTTTCATATATTGGAAAACATACACACACAAAAAGACAGACAATAATAACAAACCTGGAGAAAAACCCTAATCAAGAAAAAAACAGGAAGTATTAAAAACTGGAGCATATTTAAGGATGTACCCAGAGGGGAGTGACGTGTGGTCGATGGAAGCTAGGCAGTTTCTCTACAACTTTGGGAGACTGGAGTAGAAGTGTGCATTACCTGAGGGCAGAAGCTTGTCTACATTTTGGTTTTTGCTTGATCATAGTAGACTCCTATAATATTTGTCCTCTTGTGATTGGCTAACTTCACTCCGCATAATGATATCCACGTCTTTCCATGTCATGAGGTGTTCATGTTGTTGTCACTGTTTTTGAAGAAGGCACAGTATTCCACTGTGTGTATGTACCATATTTCGTTATCCATTTTCCACTGCTGGGCACCTGGGCTATTTCCAGCTCTGTTCTGTTGTGCTCTGTGCTGAAATAAACATTGTGGAAACAAACACCAGTTTGTGTTCTGTCTCTTGCTCCTTTGGGGGTACGTGTCCAAAAATTGTATTCCTAGATCATATGGGATTTTCATTCCTAGTTGTTTTAGGTTGCAGCACATTGCTTTTCAAAGTAACTTTAGATGATCACAAGTCCACCAACAGCATATGCAAGTTCCAGTTCCCCCACATCTTCTCCAGCATTTGTTGTTTTTGCTCCGGCTTTGTTTGTTTGTTTGTTTTTTAATTGGGCAAGCATTGTGTAGTGCCAAGTATTGTAAAAAGTATTAAACTATTTCCCACAATGGTTGCACCATTTCTCAGTCCCACCAGCAGTGTATGAAGTCTCTCAAAAACGTTACCAGCATTTTTTGTGTGCTTTCTCTTATTTTGAACTTCGCTCTCAATGCTGGGGTGAGATGTTATCTCGTGGTGGTTTTGATTTGCATCTCTTCGATGGATGCTGGCAAGCATTTATTTATTTTTTGTTAGCCTCCTGGATGCCTTCGATGATGAAGTGTGTGTTCATGTCCACTGCCCACTTTAAAATTGGATGATTTGTCATTTCGTTGTTGGGGTGTTGACATTTTTTGTAAATTTTAGAGTTTAGTCCCTTGTCTGATATGTCATTGCCAAAAACTTTCCCCAATCTGTGAGTTCCCTTTTCATTCTTGGGCTGAACTCTTCAGCTGCACATACGTGTCTAATTTCTAGGACATTCAGTCATCTCGTTTGTCTTTTGCTGTTAGTATGTTTTCAATTATATTTGATAGCATATTTATGCCAAGTATTCAAAAGAAACAGAAACCAGTCCAAACTCACTGGAATGGAGTCAATTCTGACTCATGCTCTGATCCTGTGGGTTTCCAAGATCATAAATCTTAATGGGAGCAGAAAGTCTCATCTTCTTCCCTTTGGGATAGTTTCTGGGTTCAAACTGCGGGTCTTGGAGCTAACCTCCCCATATGTGGCCCACAATACCGCGGGGGCTCCTTAAGAAGAGCCTTTCCAATGATTCTTATTTTCCACTGATGGTTTTCATACTTTTGGAATTCACATTTAGGTCTTTGGCCTTTCTTTTTCCATGGAGTGTGAGAGATAAATCTGTTTCATTTTCCTGCAAAGAGATAGTCCCTTTTGTGTACACCGTTTGTTTAAAAAGACTCTCCATTCCCTTTTGAAGGTGCTTAAACCATTGTCAAAAATCAGCTGCTCTTTGTGGATGGATTGACATCCGAGTTCTCAATTCAGTTGCAGTAATCTACGTAGTCATCATGAACTAGCAGTGGGCTGTTTTGACTACATGGCCGTGTAGCAGCTTTTCCGTTTAGGGGGATGAAAGGCCTCCAGCTGGTTCTTCTTTCATAGTGCTTTGCTCTATCTGAGTCTCTTTCCTTTCCCTATGAAGCTTGCGATTCATGGGATCTGGATCTCAATTGTAGGTCACTTTGGGTAGTATTGACCTTTCCACGATTAGTCTGTGACTTTGTCCTCCTGTCCTGCTGTGGTGGCTTGTGTGGCTGTGAGGCTGGATGCTAGGTCACTGGTATTTCAAAGGTCAGCAGGACGATCCAAAGTCCTCAGGCTTCAGCAGGGCTTCCAGACTCAAAGAAGACTTTGAAGAAGGACCAGACTGTCCACTGCTGGGTAATTATCCACTGAAAACCTCATAGATCACACAAAAAGCACTGCCAAATACGGCGGATCTTGTGAATAGAAGCAGGGCCTTCGCAGAGGTAGGGCCTGAAGGTGAGCCCCTCGAGTGGGCAGACACTCAAGATGTCAATGAGAAAGCATCGCCTTCTCAAAGTTGAGACAACCGCAATGGCCTAGATCTCACCGCCGCCGAGTCTGTGCTGACTTCCAGTGGCTCTCCGTGGGTTTCTGAGACTGTCACTTTTGAGTCCAGTCTTTCTCCCATGGAACTGCTGGTAGTTCTGAACTGCTAACCATGCAAATGCAGCCCAACTCCTGACGAAGAACAAATAAGAATGGACACCTTTGAACTAGGGTGCTGGCAACAACAACAACAAAACATTGAAAGTACCTCGGACTGCCAAAATAAACAAGCAAATCTGTCTTGGAAGGAGTACAGCCAGACCACTTTTTTTTTTCCCACATCACTGCCCTGGGCAGGCTACTTCTTAGAAGTAAAGATGGTAAGGTATTTGTCTCATACACTTCGGACATGTCTTCAGGAGAGACACATCCCTAGAGAAGGACCCCACGGTTGGTAAAGTAGAGTGACTGAGAACACAAGGAACATCTTTGACAGGATGGACTAACCAGGGCCTACAACCACGGGCACAAGCACAGGAGTAGCTGTGAGACTCGTGCAGGACTGGGTGGTGGGTGTTTCACTCTGTTGTACGTACGATTGCCGGCAGTCAGCATTGACTTCATGACCCCTAACAACCATATTCATGAACATGGCGTAATCTTCCACGTATGAAATTGGTTTTGTTTCTGTTAATCATTTTATTGAGGGCTCTCCCAGCTCTTATAACATCCCATATATCAATTGTATTGAACATATTTGTACATATCTTGCCATCATCGCTTCTAAATCCTTGGGCTTCTCATAGTAGTGTTTTGTAGATTTTTGGTTGTTTTTTAAAATTTATTCTCATGTATGTCATCTTTTGTGTAGCAATTTTAAATGACCTTGTTTTCTTGATTTATTTTTTCATGCTCTCTTAGCTGGTATACAGGAATCCAACTGACTTTTGTAAGCTGATCTTATACCCTGCCATGTTGTTGAATATTTCCATTAGTTGCAATAATTTTCTTGCTGAATCTTTGAAATTTTCAACATAGAAAATCATGATCTCTAAAAAGTGCTCTACTTCTTCACCAATTTGGATACTTTTTATTTTCCTTCACTACCTTCTAGTTCTGGCTAAAACATAGAGCACAATATTGAATAAAGGGCATCCTTTATTTTCTGGAGTTATGTCTTTCTGCTCAATTGTCCCTTTAACTATCATAAAGTTTTTTTCTCTCATGATAGATTTTGTATTGAGATCTATTTTACCAGAAACGAATATTGCCATTCCTACTTTTTTAATTGCCACTAGTTTGATGTGCTTTTATTTTCTTTTGATTTTTAGTTTTTTTTGTCTTTGTGTCTAATGCGCATTTTTGTTAAGAAGATTACCAATTGGACTTATTTTCTTATCATTTCTTCTATTCTCTGTATCTTTACTGGTGCCTTCAATTCATTTATATTTGATATAACTATAGGTATGAATTTATTGCTGTCATTTTTCTCTGACTTTTTGTTTTTGTTTTCCTCATCATTTTCTACACTGAGTTTTGTTTGTTTGTGGGGTTTCTTGACCTTTTTCTTTTCTCTTTAGTGATTTTGTGTTTATTAAGTCTATTAGTTTCTTCATTTTCATTTTCATGAGAAGGCTCATTGATTCTCTTTGAAGTTATTCTATAGTTATTAATTTCTTCTCATATTTAAAACAATCTATCCTAACATGAAACTTATCTGAATTCCTTTCCACTTGGAAGTTCTATAACCAAAGTTCTACCCTTTTTTACTTTATTATTTTCTTCATTACAAATTTATATTTCTCTTTCAGTAAATGGTGCTGGAAAAACTGGATGTCCACCTGGAAAGAATGAAACAGGATCCACACCTCACACCATGTACAAAAACGGACTCAAGATGGATTAAAAGCTAAATAGAACAGTAAGGCCAATCAATGAAAAAGAGGGAAAAACCCTAAGGGTTTGAATACAAGGCATATGTAGGATGGGCCCTTCTAAAGTTACGACATTTGTGTACATCAAAAGACTTCATAAAAGAGTCAAAGATAACCCACAGCCTGAGAAAACAAATTTGGAATGATATATCTGAGAAAGGGCTAATTTCCAAAAGCTATACAAAACTACATCAGTGAATATAAGAACTTGTTAATAAGCCTTCCTCTGATCCTGATGTCAAATTCTTCCTTGTATAATCCAGTCTCTCTAATTATTTGATCAGCAGACAGACTGAACAAGTATGGTGAGAAGCTTTAACCCTGGGGCATACTTTCCTGACTTTATTCTCTTGTTCTGCTCACTTCACTACCTCTCGAGGCTGTGTGATCTGTGTACAAGTCCACAGAGGCACAAAGAGGTTACTGTGAGCCAGAATGGACTTCATGGCAATGGCTACATAATAATAGAGAATCCCTGAATAGTGTGAAAGATGAACACATTCACCTGTTAAATGGAAGGTTGGTAGTTCAAGTCCACTGAAAAGTACCTTGGGGAAAAGACCAGACACTATATTGGTGAGCACAATACTTTTCAATTTTGTCTATGTCATAAAGTGTGCAACAGTTTCAACATTGTTTTTTAAGGACTGCATAATATCCCCTTGTGAGTATGTACCAGAGTTTATTCATTCATTCCTTCACAGATAGGATTTTTAGCTGTTTCCATCTTTTTGCTATTATAGAAACCGTATTTCTCTTATAGCAAATGATCATAAGCATTTCTTCATATACTTATTAGCCACTTGGATGTAATTTTTTAGTAAATTGTCAATTCATGTCTTGTGCCCATTTTTGATTGGGTTGTTTGTGCTTTTCTTATGAAAATGTTCTTGCACTCTAAAGATTTTTTAAATTAGCCCATGGTTCTGATATATTTTCCTCCAATCTTTTCCCCCAAATATTTTCCCCAGCCTCTGTGTTATCTTTTTCACTTTTTTGATGTGCATTAATGTTATAGTTGTAGAAGTCCTCTGTATCATTTCCTAAAGCTTGTGAGTATATGTCATTGTGTGTGTTTTGTTGTTTGGTAGTGTATTACAGGCCTTAAGTTTTACTTTATTTTTTAATTTATGATATAATTTTAGAGCTTATATTTAGGTTTTTAGTCGATCTTGAGTTCATTTTTGTACATGTTCATTTTTTCCAGGTGGAGATTCAATTTCTCCAACACCATTTATTGAAAAAAATCTATCTCTTTCCCATGTAATATGTTTTAGTTCTTTCTAAAAAATCAGATATCTTTAGAGATGTGGTTGCATTTCTGAGTATTTTTCATCTGCTTCAATGGTTTTTGTGGTAGTTAAATAACCCGTTGTCAATTTGATACTTAAGAGTGAAGGAGTGGAGGTCAGCCTGTCAATCAGGTCTCAGCTTGCTAGCTTCATTTGTAGATACTAAGGAGATAAATAGCTCACTGAAGGCAGGACACATACTCATTCCCTGTGAAACATTCCTGTGGACAAGTCACATGGAACTACCCTAGCGTCTGGGAGCTGAAGGAGCCATGAGGAAACCCCTGCCACACTGAGATGCTTCCATTGCCACTGGATCCACAAGACTTTCTAACCGCTGGCTTGTGATCTTCCTACATTCGTTTTGTCAGTCTAAAGAGGAATTTATAGATTTGTATCAGACATATGGGCTATTATGCCCTTGATCTCTATTGGGCTGGGATAATTTCTGAATATTTAATTGCTCTTGTATATAAATCTCTTTCTTATACACATCTGAGTGTCTCTAGATTTGTTTCTCTAGTCTACCCAGACTAACACAGATTTCATATAGATTGTTGCAACAATGCCAAGCTATTTTGATTACCATGGCTGTGCAATAGATTTTTAAATCAAGAAGTGAGAGGCCTCCTACTTTTGGTTTTTAGTAGTGTTTTATTTATTATGGGTTTCTTTCCTTTTGATATAAAGTTGGTGATTATAGTTTTTCCATTTCTTTGAAGAATTTACTGGGGCTTGGATTGGGATTGCATTGAATGATAGAGTGCTTTTGGTACTGTTGGTATTTTCACTTTATTAAGTCTTCCTATTCATGAACACGGGACACCCTTCCATTGTATAAATCTCTTTTGGTTTCTTGTAGAAGAGTTTCATAGTTTAATTTGTATAGTTCTTGTACTCTTCTGGTTACATTTATTCTTTTGTATTTGCTCTTTTTGGTAGTTCTTGTCAGTTGCTCTTTACATTTCCTTTTCACCCTCCTGTAGTGAATGTGTGTGTGAGCTTCATTAATGGGCAAAAATATACAGATATGCAAAATGTACACAAATTCTATTTCTGTTTGCATGTTGATCCAAATCTGCTACATTGTCATATTCTTCAATTAGTTCAAGTATTTTTAAAATTTGAGTCTTTGGGATTTTCTAGATACAGGGTTATGTCATCTGCAAATGAAGAGAGTTTTACTTCTTCTTTGGCAATTTTGATGCCTTTACTATATTTTTGATGCCATAGTTCTGGTGAAGACATTTAAAACTATATTAAATAGAAGTGACAATAAAGGGAATGGCTTTCTGGTTCTTGTTAGAAAGGGAAACTCCTTCCCTTTCCATTAAGTAAAATAGTGCCCGTTGGTTTTACATAGATAGCCTTTATCATGTTGAGAAAGTTTCTTTCTTTTTCTATTTTATTTAATGTTTTTTCAAGAACAGATGTTGAATTTTATCAAATACCTTTTCAACATCCATGGATATAACTATATGGTTCTTTTGTTTTGTTTATGTGAAGGATTGCAGTGATTGCTTTCCTAATATCAAACCATAATTGCACATATGGCATGAGTCCCAGTCCCACTTGATTATGATGTGTTTTAAAATGTTTTGTTGAATTCTGTGAGCTATAATTTTGTTGACATATTTGCCATGTATATTCATAAGGGGTATTTGTCTATAGTTGTCAATTCTCATGATGTTTTTTCTTGGCTTTGGTATCAGGGTTTTACTTGCTTCCTAAAATGAGTTTGGTAGTGTGCTATATTCTGAAAGAATTTGTGTAGGACTAGTGTTAACTCTTCTCTAAATGATTGGTAGAATTCTCCAGTAAAACTACCTATTTTGGTGTTTGTTTGTTTGTTTTTAATGTTTGGGACTTTTATGACTGGCTCCATTTCTTCTTGGGTTACAGGTCTATGAACTTTTTCTACATCAATCTGCACTAATTTATGCAGTTAACATGTCCCAAGAAATTTTTCTTTTTCTTCTACGTTTTCAAATGTGTTGTAATACAATTTTTCATAATATCGTGTCATTACCTTTCTACTTTGGTTAGTTCTGTTGTGATGGTGACTACTTCCCTTCTTATTCATAATATTTGCATAGCTTCTTCTTTTCCTTCACCACACTCACCTGTGATTTTTATCAATTTTGTTAATCCTTTCAGAGAACCAACTTCTTGCCTTGTTGATTTTTCCTAATGTTTATTTTTCCTGATTCATTTATGTCTGCTTTAATCATTAGTATTTCTTTTCTTCTTGTTTCGAAAGAATTGTTTTGCTGGATCTCTCCTAATTGTTGTAGGACATATGTTAAGGTGTTTATTTTAATTATTTCTTCCTTTTTGATGTGTGCACCTATTTCTATAAATTTCTCTTTAGGTATTGCTTACATACACTACTGCATCGAACCCTTGTCTGCAGGATTTCCACCGAGAAATCAGAACCTAATGTTTTGATTGCCCTTAGTAGGTAATTTTTTGCTTTCCTGTGCTGTTCTCAATATTCTTTCATTGTCTTTGATCTTGAAAGTTTTATTATGATATGGTGTGGTGATCTACTTTGGGGGTCTAATTTGGTGATGGACGGGTCAGTTTTTGGGTATTGTTTTGAATACCTATCTTCTTGCCTTTCCTAATATTAGGAACATTTCCTCAAATAACTTTTGGACTATTTTCTTTGAGCTTTATGTTATTCTTTCCTGTTCTGGAATTCTGATCACCTGCATCTTCTGTCTTTTTGTGGTGTCTCACATAATCCTTAGGCTTTCCTCCGATTTAAAAAAAAAATCTTCTAGAAAGCCTTACCTGGTAGGGTTGCCAGGTAAGCCTTTGACTACTAACTAGAGGTTGGCATTTCAAACCCACCAGCTGCTTCAAAGTGACAAGATGAGGTTCTCAATGACTTTAAAAACTTACAGCTTGCTGGACTTCTGGGAGGACATCAGTGATGTAGGATTCCCTGCATGAAGAACTTGCTGTGTGAGGCGAGGAGGCCGAGTTGGGAGACCAGGAGGAGAGACGGGGTCTCACAGCACCCGAGTTCTATGGCCAGTTCTCCCATGGAAAGCGCAGCTGTGCTTGTCATGCGCACATTCCCTTTAAGGTGTGTCCCTTCCACCCCATTCGTTTTCCACAGCCCCCACTCTCACCTTGTTGCGCTTGTTGTTTGGGCAGCAACTGCCACCATCTCCTTTCTTACCCTCACCCCCCTCCCCAATTAGGTGTCCCACAGGTGAGGAGCGGTGATCCTGGACAATCTGCCCCTCAGGGAAATCCTACAAATGCCTGCAAAGACTCCTGGAGGCGCTGAAAGCTGTAACCCAGGGCGTCCTGCGGAGTAAGCTTCCACTGGAGACAACCCCTTGCCAAGCCCAGCTCGCTCCCCTGGTGGCAGGGGCATGACTGGGCTGTGCAGATAGATAGCCCCAGCTACCTGGAGAGGCATGGCTGCAATTTGCAGCACAGCAGACTCCAGGAGATTGCTATATTTGTTCCTGTTTTCTTTTGAGAAAGGAAATGCAAAGTTCCTTACCCTGCCAGAGGAAATGGAACCCAACATTTCTGGTTTTCTTGGCAGCTTGGGGTCCATGGTCCTTCTTCCTCTGATCGGAAGCCCCTATTTCCTGGGGCATCCATTATAATTGCCCAGTTCCACCCTAGGACCGTGCATAAAGAGTGAAGAGCTCTGAGCTGTGCAGGAATTCACTGTTAAAAATAGTGACAATAACAGAAGGTCTCCACACCCCCTACATAATATACAGAGTTGAGAAGTGACTCTGGTGGATTCAGTGTCACTTACACCTGCCCCAACCACCAGAACTCCTAGAACTTGCTCCACCCATCTCTTCTTTAACTTACCAAGTAAAATTGCATCTCCCTCGACCCTCTTCTTCACTCAGTAAAAATTACTGTACTTCATGAGAGGGCTTCCTAGGATTAATACCACCACTTACAACCTACTCTGAGCACCTGTTCCCCGATTCTCCTGCTCACCCAATTCACCCTCCCTCCTTGTTGGCACACAATGCATTCTTCAGAGCTTATCTGAGCCTCCCCTAACTTAAAGAGCCTATCCCTTCCCCCACACATCCCAACAATCTACACACAACCTTCAGTCCAACCAAGTGGCAGCACAAACAACAGCCAACATCAGCAGCTGCCATGAAAAAAATCTAGAGAAACAAAAAGTCGGTTAATTGAAGATGATCCAAACTTAATGGTTTACACAGAAGAAGCAGCCCTTGAAAGGTCAGGTGGAAATTCATGAGAATACTGTTTAGGGCTTTACAGCAAATTAGGGGATCAATCCTGAAAAGTGATGGAAAACCAAATAGGCCATCTTAAGTCAAATTCAGCAAACAAAAGAGAAAAAAAAATCAAACACAAAAGCAAGAGAGTCTTAGGAAAACAGAGCATTATGTGGGATTTCAGGAAGTGAAACAATATTCAAATTATTGGGATGCTTGAGTAGGAAGAAATAAATAAGCTTATGGTTAAAATAGTGAAGACATTCTTGAAAAAAAATGTCCTCAAACTCACAAAGGAGGAGACAACAACCATTCAGGAAACAAAGAGAACACCAATTATATTATCACACACACACATACATGCATGCACACACAAAATCAAGACGGAGAGTCATAAAAATGTAAATTTCCAAGGAAAAGTAGAAAATCATGAGAGCAGCTAGAGAGAGTGAAGCAGTCACATGTAAAGGTAAACAGATAAGAATAAGCTCAGACTTCTCCACAGAGACCATGCAGTTCAAGAATCCTTTACCCAACAAAGCTCTCCATCAAATTTGAAGGAGTCATAGTTTTCTCAATTAAGGAAACATTTAGAGAATTCACATAAATAAAACGATCATTACAAAGAATATTTCCCAGTTCTTTGTAGGCAGAAAACATCATAGCACACACCCCACCACATGAGACTATACATGAGGCCACCACAGGGTGTAGAAACCAGAAACCAATACAATGAAAACAGTACTGGGGTAGTTACATAATCAGTATCAGACATAACTGCTAATGTCGAACTCATGGACTTTATCTGGACTGGGCTGGGATGTTTTCTCAAGTCAATTGCTTTTGTATATAAAGCTCTTCCTTATTCAAATATGAGTGTCCATTAATTTGTTTCTCTAGTCAATCTGGACTAATACAAAGCTGACATAAATGAACCAGAAAACTGGAAAATAAAGTAGAAACAAATCAAGAATATAAGAGGTTGGTTCTCTGAAAAGATTAACAAAATTGACAAGACTGGCAAACCTCACAAAGGAAAGGAGAGGAAAAAGTGCAAACATCACAAATAAAAAACAAGATTACCCATGATGAGCAGTTCCCTGACACGATCACAGAAAACAAATGTGTGCATAAGCAAATGTGGTGAAGAAAGCTGATGGTGCCTGGCTATCAAAACATGTACGTCTGGGGTCTTAAAAGCTTGAAAGTAAACAAGCAACCATCCAGCTCAGAAGCAACAAGGCCCACATGGAAGAAGTACACCAGCTTTTGGGGCCAAGAGATACCAAAGGGATCAATTATCAGGTCTCAAGAACTAATAATCATAACATTATATGCTCACTTTCCTGATATGATTGCTGACAACAAATATGTGCATAAGTAAATGTGGTGAAGAAAGCCGATGGTGCTCGGCTATCAAAATATGTACATCTGTAGTTTTAAAGACCTGAAGGTGAATAAGTGGCCATCTAGCTAAGAAGCAAACCCACATTGAAGAAGTACAACTGTCTGTATGACCACGAGGTGTCAAAGGGATCCAGAATCAAGCATCAAAGACCTAAAACATATATCATTATAAGTGAGGGGGAGTTCAGATTGGGGACCCAAAGCCCATCAATAAGTGAAGAGACATCCTCTTACAGAGGGGTTGTAGTGAGGGGATGAGCCAGTCTAGGTGCAGTGTAGTAGCAATGAAATGTTCTCAAATGGTCCCTCCCACCGACTATCATTATCCCAATTCTGCCAGACAGATTTGATTAGATCAGGGGATGCACACTGGAGTTGAAAACATGGAAATTTAGGATAGATAATCCCTTGAGACTAGTGGGAAGTGGTGACACTGAGAGGGTGGAAGGATGGTGGAGTAAAAAGGGGGAACAAATTTCTTGGATCTACATGTGACCTCCTCTCTGGGATGTGGACAATGGGGTGGTGAGTGAAGTAACACATTAGACAGTGTAAGACATGAAGAGGTAATAACAATGTGTAAGTTATTGGAAGTTCATGGGGGAGGAGAAAGGGGAAGGGGAAATGTGGGGAGTTGGAATTAAAAAAATAAAGAACTAGAGGAAAGTGGGGAAGAGGAACTTATGCTGGAGGGGTTCAAGTAGATAATGTAGATGAATGTGGCAACATGTGTACAAATAAGCTTAATACAAACAATGTATTAAATGTTGTAAGAGCCCCCAATAAAATCTATATTTTAAAAAAAGAATACATAAACATGTACCCCCCCCCCACACACACACACGCACAAAACCAAGATTAGTGATATACAGGAGAATTATACAAAATAAAAAAATAATGACACTATCCTATACTCAAAAGATGTAAAAAAGAACTTGAACAAATTCATAAATTCCAAGAAATACACTACATACCTAAGTTAACACCGGCAGCTATAGAAAACTTCAACAGACCCATAATAAGAGAAGAAATGGATCAGGCCATAAAAATACTCCCAGTCTTTCCTCAATTATCATGGTCCCAACTCTACCTTACAAATCCAGCTGGACTGGAGAAGGTACACCGGTAGAGATGGGACCTGGAAATACGGGGAGCCCAGGAGAGATGAACCCCTCAGAGCCAGTGGTGAGAGTGGGTGGAAAGAAGGTGGGGTAGAGAGGGGGAGCCAACTACAGGATTTACACACAACCTCCTATCTGGAGGACAGACCTCGGAGGAGTGAGCGAGGGGAGACATCAGGCAACATAAGATATGGAAAACTGATAATAATTTATAAAGTATTGAGGGTTAATGGGGGAGGGGTGTGGGGAAGGGAGAAGATGAAAAGCTGATGTCAAAGGCTCAAGTGGAAAAGCAGATATTTGGAAAATGATGACAGCAGCAGGCATATGAAGGTGCCTGGTATATAGATTGTGATAAGCCATGTATGAGCCCCCAATAAAATGATTTTAAAAAGAATAAAAATATTACCATTCCAAAAAAAAGAAAACATGATGGCAACATAAGTATAAATATGCTTGATACAATTGATGTGTAGAATGTTATAAGAGCTGTAAGAGGCCCCATTTAAATGATTAAAATTCATAAATACCCTTTAAAAAAAAGAAACCAAAGGAGATCTACATAAGTAAAAGTCTCCATGTTTGTGTATGGAAAGACTTTCTATTGCTAAAATGTTAATACTATTCAAAGCAGTTGATAAATAGAGTGTAATTTTAATTCAGTTCTCAGTATTGTTCTTTATATAGATGGAAAAAAACTAACCAACAACTTTATATGGAAAGGAAAGAAACTCAGGATAAGCCAGGCACTACTGAAGAACAAATTTGGAGGCCCCGCACTTCCTGTCCTCAAAAACTACTACACAACCACAGTGGTCAAGACTGTCTGGTGCTGGTACAATGACAGATATGACCAGTGGAACAGAATAAAGAACAGAATGAAATCCATATACCTACAATCAATTTTTAATCAAGGGTGTGCTGGTAAATTGGGTTTCCAGTTGCAGGAGAATTAAACATGGCCCATAACTCATGCTGTACACTATATGTAAAATGAACTCCAGATGGTGTAAAGATCTAAATGCAAACCCTAGAACTTTAAAGCTATCAATGAAAGAGCAGGGACAAAGTAAGAGGCCCAATACATGGCATACGCACAATATTAACCATAATGAAAAACACTCACAGGACAGAAGACAAAAGAGACGACTGGACAGGACCTGCGAGGCAGAAGTTACTTAATCGCATCACAAGAAGAACAGGACGCTTTTCTGTCTCTTTCTGGCAGTCAAGATGTCAGAGCCAGGACGTGGTGGTACAAATTTCCTGATTTTCCTGGGTCTTCCGGTCGGAGCTGTGATCAACTCTGTTCACAACACTGGAGCCAAAAATGTATATATCATCCCGGTACCGAGGATCAAGGGCTGGCGGAACAGACTGCATCCTGTGGTGGCGATACGACAACCAAAATCCTATCGGAGAACACATGGTGTTTCTTTATTTGGAAGATACCACAGGTGTCATAGAAAACAGTAAAGGCGACAAAAAATGGTTCCAGCTATCACAGAACTGGGTGCAAAGAAGTGTGCAAACTTGTGGCCCAGGATTGCATCCACTGCCAGCAGAATTTAATATTTTTCCATGTGTTTGTAAAAACCACTAGCCACTATTAAAAATTATTTGTACCCAGGGGGAAAAAAAAGAGAATGAAAAGAGAAACCACAGACAGGGAATACTTTTGTGAAAGCAGTATTAGATAATCTGATCTCTAATATCTATAGAAAACTGTAACACCTTAACAAGAAAAAGATTAATAATCCCATTAAAAATGGGCCTCGGTCCTGAATAGAAAGTTCACCAAGGATAACAGTCAGTTGACTGTAAGTCGCAGGAAGAAGTGCTTATGGTCAGAAGCCATTCGAGAGATGCAAATCAAAAGAATGATGAGACAGCATCTCTTATCGACATGGGTATCAAAATTAGAAGAAAAAAAACTATATTAAATTCTGAAGAGGATGTGGAAATTGGAACGCTTGTGCCCTGTGGGTGGGACTGTAAAACTACAATGTTAGAAAGTGGTATCGCACTTCTTCAAGCACCTGGGAATAGAAAGATCATATGTCATGGTCATCTCATTACTCAGTATATACCCTAAAGAAATAAAAAGCAAAACACCCACAAATATATGCACACATGTTTATTGCAGCATTGCTCACAAAAGCAAGAAAATGTCTTTGCTAAGTGTCCTTAAGTAGGTTCTGACCCATAGCTATCCCAAGCACAACAAAAAGAAACACTTCCTAGGCCTGTACCATCCTCACCATGGTTTCTGTGCCTGATTCCACCGTGGCAACCACTGCGTGTCAATCTGTCCCGTTGAGGGCCTTTTTCTTCTTCTTACTGCTCCTCCATTTAAATTACCAGGCATGATCTCCTTCTCAGGGACTGGTCTCTTGTGAAAATGTACCCAAAGTACATGGGACAAAGTCGACCCATCCGTCCTTGTAAGGAATCCTCCCTATTCTACTTCTTCCAAGACAGATCCGTTTGTATTTTTGGCAGTTGACACTTTATACATGGACAGCAGCATAGTTTAATGCCTTGACTTTTCTTTGGTCTTCTTTATTCAATATCCAGCTTTCCCATGCCTATGAGGCAATTGAAAATGCCATGGCCTGGACCACGTGCACCTTAGTTCTCAAAGTAATATCCTGATTTTTCAATACTTGCAAGTGAAATTGTGCAGCAGATTGACCTCCTGCCACATGTCTTGATTTCTTGACCACAGCTTCCAGGAGCTTTGATTGTGGATCCCAGCAAGAGAGAAATCTTGACAACTTCAACTTTTTCTCCATTTATCCTGATGTAACCAATTGATCCAGTTGTGAGGAGTTTGGTATTCTTTACCTTTTAAGTCATAATCCATGTAGACAGCTGCAGTCCTTGATCTTCAGTAGTGCTTTTAGTCCTCCTCACTTTCGACAAGCAAGGTCGTGCCATCTGCATAGTGCAGGTTGTTAATAAACCTTCATCCAATCCTAACGTCACAGTCTTCTTCATGTAATCCAGCTTTTCTGCCTATTTGCTTAGCATACAGGTTGAAAAAGTGTAATGAGAAGATAAAAAAACCCTGGTGTACACCTTTCCTGATTTTAAGCATATAGTTTTCCCTTGATCGGTTTGCACAACTACCTCATGTACTACAACTTCCGCATAAAGGCAATGAAGTGTTCTGGAATTCCCATTCTTCTCAAGACCATCCATCACCCATCCAAAGCTTGTTATACTCCACACAGTCAAGTGCCTTAGCATAGTCAATAAGCATAAGTAACACTTATTTCTGACATTTTCGGCTTCCAGCCAAGATCCATCTGACATCAGCAATGATATCCTTTGTTTCATGTCCTCTCTGAATCTGGCCCAGACCTCTGGCAGATCCCTATCAAAGTATTATTGTTATTGAATGATCTTCAGCAAAATTTTACTTGCATGTGATATCAGTGCTGAGTTAGTCCAGATAGACTAGAGGAACAAATTTCAGAGGCACGCATATAGGTATAAGGAAAGGGTTTATATACAAAAGAAATGTGACCCTAAGAAGGCATCCCAATCCAGTCCAGTGCAAAGTCCTAAGTCCAATAATAACCCATATGCCCGAAATCAGTCTATAAAGTCTGCTTCTGACTCAGGAAGTCACAGATCAGTGGGTGCAGAATTCTGGCACTGGCAGGGGTCTCCCCGTGGCTCCTCACTTCCAGGGCTCAGGTCCATCAACAGCATGCCACTCCAGCTTCAGAGGTCTGTCTTCCTCAGGGCTAAGCCGCGTGGTCTCTCCACCGGCTACTCCAGTCTCCCAGCCACCGCCATTCTGTGTTGCCTGTGGTTAATCATCTCTCAAACTAACTCCCACCAACTGGGGAAGAGAGCTTCTCATCTTCACAAGGGAAATACCGCGAGATTTCCCAGGAGTCTCAGGTGAAAACCATGCCCACACAGAGGCTTCATCAGCTACTCAATGGCTTTCTCCTGATTAACAGGCCAGACTCCACCCCTACATTTCAATTATAAAATTAACATAAGCAGATGACTGCCACAAGTGCCTTATTCTATAATATGACAATTCTGTTGGATCATCTTTCTTTGGAGTAGATAGATACAAATATGGATCAAAATAGAGGCAACGGAGATAAAAAGATCACTGTAAGATATTAAATGGAATATTCCAACAAATTGGAAAACCTTAAACATTTGTAGAAACTTCTACCAACCTAAATTAACACAGAATAATAATATATTCTTAGCAAAAGTAGAAATTGATCAGATCATTAAAAACACCCAACCAAAAACTTGGGGCCAGAGGATTTCACTTGTGAATTAAATCAAACACAGAGAGAAGGGCTGTTAATAGTTTGACTCAGCATGTTGCAGAATTTAGAGAAGATTGAAGAAGTCCCAAATTCATTTTATTAAATGAGCACAAAGAAAATTATTAACCAACGTCCCTCGTAAGCATGGTTGCAAAAATTCTCAATGAAAACCTAGCAAGTAGTATTCAATAATATATCAAAACAACAGCATACAACAAATACTTAGTAGAATTTTCCGGTGAAGCTAACTGGAGTTTCTTGGTGACCTTATCTGTTTCCTCTCTGTTATGGGTCTGTTCAAGTTCTTAATTTGGGAAAAGGAGGATTTTCCAGGTATTTGCGCATGTCTTCTAAATTATTGAACTTGTTGGAATACAATGTTTCATAGCAATGCATTTTAATCTCTTTAATCTCTTTATTTCATTAGGGTCTGGGGTGACTTCTGCTACATCCCTAATTCAGCTATTGACGTCTGCTCTTTCTCGCCCTTGGTTAATTTGCCAGTGGTTTGTTAATTTTGTTGATCCTTTCAAAGAACCAATTTTTTTTTGCTTTGTTGGTTTTTCTATTGTTCTTCTGCTTTCCAGTTCATTTATTTTAATTTGTATGATTTCTTTTCTTTTGCTGCAAGAAAGATTATGCTGTCGACTCTGTTCTCAATGTTGGAGATGCTGTGTTAAGGTGCTGACCATAATTGTCTCCTCTTTTTTAATGTGTGCATTTACTGCAATACAGTGACCTCTGATAACTACTTTTGTTGCCTCCCATAGGTTTTAGTATATTGTTTTGTCATTCTTACTGGTTTCTAGGAATTTCCTGATTTCCTCTCTAATTTGGACTATTGTTCATTCTTTTTCGGAGAAGTATATTGTTGAGAAGCCAAGTGCTTTGTGTGTTTTTGCTGCTATTCTTTCTATTGATCTCCAGCTTTATGGCACTGTGGTCATAGAAGATGGTTTGAATGATCTCTATGTGTTTGAATTTTCTCAAGCTTGCCTGTGTCCCAGCATGTGGTCTATTTTTGAATGTGAGCTGTATGCATTGGAGAAGGATGTGTGGGTTTTTTGCTTCTTGTTGATGAGCTCTGAAGATGTGTAGGAGGGGGTGAGTTGTTCAGTGTGTTGTCAGCTCTTCAGTTTCTTAATTGCATTGTTATCTGTTGATTTATCTTTCTTTAAGAGTGGTGTATTGAAATCACCTCCTATAGTTGTTGATCTGGTTATGTCTCTTTTCATCTCTTTGGGGATTTAGTCGGTGAATTCCAAGGGTCTTTCATTGGGTGCATATATGTTTATTATGCTTATGGGTTATTAATCTATTGATCCCTTGAGCATTATGTAATGCCCATTCTTATTGCTCATAATATCATGTAGTGTGAGATCCATTTTGTCAGAGTTGAGTGTTGTCACTTGCTTTTTTTAAACTGCCATAAGCTTGGTAAATGTTTTTGCCATCCTTTGACTCTTAGTCTATTTTTGTCTGCGTTTGAAATGTGTCTTGGATTTTGTTGTCTAATCCAATTTGTTATTCTTTTAATAGGTGCATTTAAACTATTAATATTCACAGCAATTAAATGTAAATGTAGATAACTTGCTGTCATCTCATACTATTTGTGTTTCATATTTTCTTTTCTTCCCCATTTATAGGGTGGTGCATGTGTGAGAGGAGTTTATTCTTGTCTTTGTTTCTCCATTAGGTCTGCAATGTTTGGGATACTTGTGTTAGTCCAGGTAGACTAGAGAAACAAATCCAGAGAGTCACATACATGCATAGGTAAGAGGTTTATATATAAGAGCAAATAAATATTGAGAAATTACCCAGCCAGTCGACGTCAAGTCCATAAGTCCTATATTAGTCCATATGTCAGATACTAATCTATAAAGTCCCCTTCAGACTCATGAAACACATACAATGATGCTGAATGCAGGAAGATCACAGGCCAGTGGGTGGGAAGTCTTGTGGATCCAGTGGCATTGTAAGTATCTCAGTGCTGGCAGGGGTCTCCACATGACTCCTTCAGCTCAGGGGACTAGCATTGTTCCACGTGTCTTGTCAGCTGTAATGTCTCCCAGGGAGTGGTCAGAGAGAGTGTGTGTCTCCCGCCTCCAGGAAGAAATATAGGCATTCCCAGAATCCTCAGGAGAAGGCCATATCCACATAGAGGCCTCATTGGCTATGAACTGATTGACAGGCTGGACTCCATCCCTTCATTCTTAATCCTCTCAAATTGACAAACGATTATATAACCAACACAACTTTAGTCTTTATTATTTCTTTTCTTCTGGTGGCTGAAGGCTTTTTTGCCTTTCTTGTAATAATTGTTGAAGATATTGTGTTAAAAGTGTGGTTTGGGTCCTTCCCCCCCACCCCCATGTGTGCTTTCACTACTATAAATTGCCTTTTGAAAACTATCTTTACTTTGCCCTAGAGGTTGGGAGTCTATATTTCTATTCTTGTTTGTTTCAAGAAATTTATATTTTCATTCTTTCTTTCTTCAATTACCCAGTGATTTTTAAGGAGGATGTTGTTCAATTTCCATGTAATTGCCTATTTTCCTTGATTGTCCTATTATTGATTTCAAAATGTATAATATTGTGGTCTATGAGAATGGCTTGCAAAAATTTGATGTTTTAAAATGTGATAAACTTTGCTCTGTGGTCTAACACCTGATTCATTTTGGGGTGTGTTCCATCTCCACGAGACGGGGGTTATAGGATGCCATTTTTCAGTGGAATATTCTGCGTATGTCTGTGAGGTCGAGATGGTCAATTGTGCTATTTACTTCTTCTATGTCTTTATTGATTTTCTTTCCAGTTGATTTTTCCTTGAAAGCAGTGTATTAAAGTCTTCTACTATTATTGTAAGGAATCTGGTGGTTTAGTGATTTACAGATTGGCCTGCTAATCACAAGGTCAGCAGTGTGAAACTACCAGCTACTGCAGAGGAGAGAGATGAGACTCACTACTCTTACAAAGATTTATGTAGGTGCAGAACTCACACGGATAGCTCTACACTGACTTATAGGTGTGCTATGAATTAGAATTGATCTTATGGCAGTGAATATATCATTGTAGTATTGCCTATTTCTCTCTTTAAAGCTATGAGCTTGATTAGTTTATTTAGAAGATATCCCAATGGGTGCATAGACATGTACTATGGCTATTTTTGTTCAATTTTCCCTTTAATCATTAATTCTTTATCTGTCATTATGAATTTTAGCTTGAAATCTATTTTATTGGAAGTTAATATTGCCACTTCTGGTTTCTTTGTCATTAGTTTGATATTTTTCCTCCCTTTCATTTTCAGTTTATTTTGCCTTTGTATCTCAGGTATGTTTCTAGAAAGTAGCATATTGATGGGTCTTGCTTTCTTACCTATTCTTCTATTATCTTTTTCTTGACTGGTGTATTTAATCCATTTCCATTCAGTGTCATTATTGGCAGATATGAATTTATTACTGTCATTTGACTACAGGTGTTTTTTGTGATTCAATTGGTTTCTTTGTTCCTTCTAATTTTCTGAGTTTCTTCTGTTTATGGGTCTTCTTGTCATTGTTCCCCTATGTGTTCCTTGCTTTTATTTAGCTGTTTTCTAGATTTTGTGATCTTCCTCTTTTTATTTTGATGAGGTTTTCCTCTTTTCTTTAAGGTTACGTTGCTAGATCTTCTTTTCATCCCAAGGTAAAGACAGCCTGTTCTCTCTTGAGAGCTGCTTGACTTTCTCATCAGTCAGCTGTTTTGTATTTACAACATTCCCTTGTTTACCTTGTCGTTTTCTTCATTGCAGAAAGAAATCACTGGCTCCCTGTTTTCAGCCTTTTTTAAAGTTTCTTTGATTTTAGTATTTCTTCCAGTGAATTGATATCCTGGTGGAAGTTTCATATGTGTTGATCTCAGGTTCTTGTGGGCTGTTGTTTTTGATTCTCTACCCAAACATCTACCTACTTTAGTATCTTGTATGATTGGTCTTGCTTTTAAAAATCCCTTTAACTTATCCTTGACTGGAAAAGCTCTGACCTAAACCACGGTATATTGGTACCCATAGTGTGTTTATTGAGGTGGTTTCCCACTCACTCCTTGATTCGGAGTCTTTTGGTGCGTTCTTCTGTAAGCCTGCTTTTCCTCCTGTAGGCTGACAGAGATCAGTGGGACAGCCAACACATAAAACCGGAGTTTGTGCATGGCTGAAGATTATGGCGATTTTATAGCATCCTAGACGTTTCACATCCATGAAGTAATAATTGGGGTTCTGCACCAGGTATGTCTTCTTGTGTTTTCTCTTTTCCTCTTCTGGAACAGCAAGTCACGGTAGTTCCCATCACTTAACGTGTTTGTGAAAGTTGAGCAATAAATAAGCAAGTTGAAGAAAAATGATGTCCTTGATTTAAGGTGCTTGCAAAGAATATTTAAACTATCATGTGCTTCCAGAAAAACAAACCAATATGTACCAGGAGAATTGCAGCCAGAATTCTCCTTAAAAGTAAGGAGTGCAAAACTGATTTTCTCTTACTCTGGATATGTTATCAAGAGAGACTGTCCCTGAAGTGGGAGATGCTGCTTGGTAAAACAGAAGGAGAGCAAAGAAGAGGAGGACCCCAAACATGTAACCCCAAACCAGGGCTTACAATAATGGGTTCAACCTAACAATAATTGTAAGGCGGAAGCAGGACTGGGTGGTGGTTCTTTCTGTCACTCTAAGTTTGCTAACATTCAGAACCCACTCACTGGCGCCTAACAAGAACAGCAGAGAATAGAATTGAAATCTAGATTTTCTTCAAGAGACGGGTGGCAGAATAAGAGCTTTACAGGAGATTATGGTGAGGGCTCAAAAAGAAGTGAAGAGTCTTATAGAGAAAGCTGCTGTTATCATGAGCTGAATGTTGCTGGAAATGTGGACATTCCATGCTTTGCTCATGGGGAGGTATAAATAAAAGAGTCATGTCACTGGACACTGAAGGAAATGTAATCCTTGTTAAAATACGACAAAGAACTTGATTAAAAGTTTGCTTTTTGAAAAAGAAAACTTGTAAATGATGAACCCAGGTAACAGAGAATAATACCCTTTTATTGTTATAAGTCACCCATTTCCTGGAACTGCATTGTCTGACCTAGGAAACTGATACCGGGTTGGAGTCCCCATTGACACAGCAATACTAAAGAGGTTAGATCCATGACTATGAACCCAGAAAGTCATCTTGGCAGAAGTGCTGCCTGCTTAGAATGGAGAGGAGCCCGGGTAGTGTAGTGGTTGATGCCTTGGATTGATAGCACAAGGTCACTGGTTTGAAGCCACCAGCTGCTGTGTGGGAGAAAGATGAGGCCTTCTTCTCCTGTCAAGATGAACAGTCTCAGAAACCCACGGGAGCACGCTGCTATGCAGTCACTATCAGTCAGGATGGACTGAAAAGCAGGGAGTCTTATTGAGGTGTTAGAATGAAGGGGACAGAGATGGGAGGAAGCAGATTTAGGCTGCCTGGTCCCTGGGCTTCTGCAGGGAGGGAATAAGCTGATGAGGTTCCTCAACTAACAGTCCTGGCTTTTCCTCGAGAGAAGGAAACACTTGTCTCAAGAGTTATTTAGATTTCAACAGACTTGAAAGTAAAGCAATAAAAAGTATTCATTAAAAACAAAAAGAAATAGATAAATAGGAGTATCTGGTCACCAAAAAAGAGCCAACCCTCAGAGACCTGCAGGACACCATCACATAAAGGAGAAACATGGCAGAAGGAACAGTGGCTGTGAAAGTTCCTCCACACTTATGAACAGTATCTATCTACATGTGCAGTAAGTGTAACTACCTCCAAGGATAGTTAACTCACAGATAGCCACACCTCACCATGATTGTGCCTATGGTACATGCCATAAAAGACAAAAAGAAAACTCTGAAAGCAGCAAGATAAGTAAATGTCTCACTGCGCGCGTACAAGAGACCCACAGCCAGGTGAACAAGGAACTTATCTTCAGGAACAAAGGAAGCCCAGAGAGCAATGGGATGACATATCAAAGTGCTGGAAGAAACAAAGTCACAACGGTAAGTAATGAGGAATCTTACATGCAGAAAAAACAACCCTTCAAAAATGAAAGCAAATGAAGACATTTTCATATAAAATAAGATGGAAAGAATTCACTCTTAGTTGATTTGCCTTACAACAATGTTAACATCCTTTAGACTAAACAGAAACACTAGATGATATTTTGGATCCATGTGAAGAAATGAAGAGCACCAATCAAGGCTATTATGTAGGTAAATGAAAACACAGCATAAATATATTTTAACTCTCTTTTTCCTAACTGATTTAACACACAACCACGTAAAACAATATAGATAAAATTGTATAGCTATGCTTGCATATTGTTTTCTGTAAACTATGACAGTACAAGCATAAAGGAGGGGAGTGATAGATTATTTTAAATATACTACTGGAATTTAATTAATCGTAACCCAAAGTAGATTTTTTAAAAGCTAAGACATATTGTAATCTTCAAGAGAAAGTGCTAGAAAAATAACTTAAAATTCATAGTTTAAAAGGAATGAACATGGTACAATAAAAAAAATACCCACTTAATTTGTGCCAAAAAGAATGAAGTCATGGCAGAATGCCAAATCTACTGTCATCTAGTCAGGTCTGACTCACGGCAACCCTATATGAGGTTTGTGAGTCTGGAAATCTCCATGGGAGCAGACAGTTTCTTCTTTTTCTTGCAATGAAGGAAAAGTGACTTAAAACGAGACATGAGATATGTAGGAAAAATAGCAAGGTATCATATTTAAATTCAACCATATGCATAGTTATATTAAGTGTAAATGGAGTAAAGACTAAATAAGTATATGCTATATAGAAAGCAAAACAACAAAAGCAGGATCCAGCTCTATGTTGCTGTAAGAGACACTTCAGATTTAAAGAAACTAAGGTTGAAAAAGATAGACTAAGTAGAGACAAAATTATGTCAAGCAAACAGTAACCATAGGAACCGTGAAGTAGCTATAATAATGACAAAAGGATTTTTAAGACTAAAAAGTAGATGTTGCTAGAGACAAAGGGTAGCATTTTATAATAACAACAAGGTCAGGGTGGCTTAGTTAGGAAGACAGAACAGTCATAATTATTTATGTCTCTAATCATAGACTTTCAAAACCTGAAACAAAAGCTAAAGATGAAGATAGTGCCCATAATGAGAAAGAATAGTATCTGGGGGTTCTTAAAGGCTTGTTTTCAAACAAGTAGCCATCTACGTGAGATGCGAACAAAATCCACGTGGAAGAAGCACATTGTCTGTGCGATCCAAGGATTGTAAATAATAAAATCGAAAGGAAGGAATGTTGTGGTGGTGGTTGATGCCATTGAGTGGGCCCTAACCCATAATGACCTTATGGACAACAAAATGAAATGCTTGCCCCCCCTTGGGCAATCCTCAGGGTTGTCCATAAGCATGAGTCTATGGTTACAGTCATTGTGTCGACGAACTTGTTGACAGCCTTCCTCTTTTTCACTGCCTCTCTACTTTATCGAGCAGTGTCCTTCTCCAGAGACTGGGCTTTCCTCACACCAGGTCCGAAGCGCGTGGGACCAAGTCTTGCCTTCCTTGCTGCTAGGAACTCTTGACTGTTCTTCTTCCAAAACAGCTTTGTTGGTCCTTTAGGCAGTCTGTGGTATTTCCAATGTTTTTCTCCAGCACCATAATGAAGAGGCATTCATGCTTCTAGGGTCCTCCTTCATCAATGTCCAAACCCTCATATGCATACTAGGTCATTGGAAATGCCATGACTTGGATCAAGTGGACTCTAGTCCTCAGAGTAACCTCCCTGCTTTTCAATATGCTCAAGAGGGCTGTGCAACAGATGTACTAAATGCAACACATCCTTTGAGTTCTTGATTGTGGATCCAAGCAAGATGAAATCCTTGAGAACTTCAATATTTTCTCCATTTATCACGATGTTTCCTAATGGTCCAGTTGTGAGGATTTGGTCCTTCTTTGCACTGACATATACAGCATATTGGAGCCTGTAATCCTTGATTTTCATCATCAAGTGTTCACTTTCAGCAAGCAAGATTGTGTTTTCTACATATTGATGGTTGTTAATTGGACTTCCTCCAATCCTCATACCACATTCTTCTTCATACAATCCATTTTTTCTGATTATTTGCTCAGCAGACAAATTGAAAAAGTATAATGAGAAGATACAGCCCTGATGTACATCTTTCCTGATTTTAAACCAAGCTGGGTTCCCTTACTCTGTTCCCACAACTGCCTCTTGATGCATGTATAAGTTCCCCCTAAGCACAATGAAGTGTTCTGGAATTCCCATTCTTCCCAATCCCATCCATAGTTTGTGACGATCCATGCAGTTTGCATAGTCAATGGAACACCAGCGAACATCTTTTTTGCTATTCTCTGCTTTCAGCTAGGACCGAGCTGACAGTCTTTGTCCTCTCCTGAATCCAACCTGAAACGCTGGCAGTTCCCCAGTCACGTTACTGCTACAACCATTGTTGGATGATCTTCAGCAAAGTTTTACTTACGTGTGATATTAAACATATTGTCTTAAGATGTGGGCATTCTGTTGGGTCACTTTTCTTTGGAATGGTACCAATATGGATATCCTCCAGTTAGGTGTCTAGGTAGTAGACTTCCAAATTTCCTGGCCTAGACAGGTAAGTACTTCCAGTGAGGGAATAATTATTGTTGTTGTTAGGTGACCGTTTTCCTGATAGCTTTGATAGATGGTCTGAAAGATTGAACATTTGAGTGTGTAGTGCATATGACATTACACTGTGAATTAGTGGGACTTAGGGTGTAACAGGTTCTCGACATTTGAAGAGAATGGTACCTGATAACAAAAGAAAAGAAATAAAAAATGACAGGTAAGCAAGCAAGGATCAAAGAGGATGCCAGGAAAGACTGAAATTTGTTCTTAATTGTAGAGCAGCTACAGTAAATAGAAGAAGGGATGAAGTCAAAGAGCTGAGTTGGGAATTTCAAAGGACGGCTTGAGAAGACAAAGCCAAATATTATAATTAAATATGTAAAAACCTAGAATTAAAAAAAGAGAAAAGAATAGGCTCAGCATATTTTAAACAGAAAAACAACTCAAGGAAAAATTCAAGCCTTACATTACAATCTTGAAATATTGCAATGCAAATCTTGACTGATACAGGAAGCATCAAGAGAAAACAGAAACAATACCCACATTTACTGTCCCCCAAAGACCTAGCCCATATTCCACTATTTCAGGAGGGGGTATATGTGCAAGAAGAAATGATGCTGAAGGGAGAATCCCAAGCTATAGAGAAAACATTATTCAAAATCAACCCTGCAATAATTGATGGAATACCAATGGAATGTCTCAGGAAGCTGATGAAGCACAGGAAGCACTCATTCATTAGATGGGGAAATTTGGAGAGAAGAGTATTGGAGCTTACATCCTCGACATCTGGTTTGCGAAAGGCTGTGGATGATAGCAAAAGCTCCCAGTCCATTTGCAGGGTCCCCACATGGATGAAGCCTCCAGTGAATTCCTTCTAGCGATCATTCAGAGATACGAACCGTCTTGCTACCAGACAGCATTGTAGAATCAATCGTGACAGACGCAGTGAGGTCAAAAATGCAACACCTCATCATTTGATCTCTCTTTGGACCCATTTTAAGGTTGCTCCATTTTTAATAGTTTCTGTTTTTTTTAAGATTAAAATCTCGGGCTGAGCCCCAGGGGCGTAGTGGTTGTGCGCGGGACTGCGGCCCACTGGGACGGAGGTTCAATTCCAGCAGTGGGGCTGGGCCTCCTACTTCCACCACCAGAGAGCAGTGATGCCCACACCCCCACCAAAAAAAAAAGGATTAAAATCTCTCTTTTGTTTGTCATTGTTGTTGGCTTCAAATTTTTCTGTGTGCTTTGTTTGATTTACTGGATAGAGAACCCCGGAGAGAGTAAATCTCTAGAAACAGTAACTGGATTAATAACTACTTAGAGCGGTTGGGGTGGGGGGTGGGGTGGGGAATTAGAAGCTAACAATAGCAAATATGAGAAAGCAGAAAATGTTCAGAAATTGATTGTGGTGATTATCACACACCTCTTTTTTTGGGGGGGGTATCCCGGCCCTCTGGTGGGAGTGGGAGGCCCAGTCTTGCTCCTGGAGAGCTGCTACTGGATTTGAACTGCCAAGCCAGAGGGTCGCAGTCCCACACTCAACCATTACACCACTGGGGCTCAGCCTACACACCTCTTCTTAATATGCTTGAAGTATTAACTTGTATGATATGTGAAAAAATGAATAAAAATTTAAAATTCATTAATAAATTAAAAAGACAAATAAAGATATACCTATATCGGTGGTGGTGGTTGTTAGGGGCCATGAAGGTAGTGAGGACTCAAAATGACCATGTGTGGCAGAACGAAACACTTCCTGTTCCTACACCACCCTCACAACTGTGACTGTGCTTGAACCCCTAGTTACAGGCACTGTGTGAATGCATTTGTTGAGGCTCTTCCTCTTTCTCCAACAGTCTACTTTTCTCTTGGGAATTCTCTCTTACCAACAATGGTCTCTCTCTAGGGCCTGGCTCTGCTAGTAACATGGCCAAAGCAGAAGTCATGCTTTGTCACCCTCACTTCCAAGGAGCATTCTGGCTGTACTTCTCCCCAGATGGATTTGTAATTTCTTCTGGTGGCACATATTGGTATCGTTTGATGCTTTTGCATCAGTCCTAACTCCTAGCAGTTCTATGAATGACAGAGCAAAATCCTACCCAGGGCTGCACCTTCCTCACCATTGTTAAGTGCGCAGCCACTGTGTGAATCCATCGCGTCCGTGGTCTTTCTCTTTCAATGTTCTTCTACTTCCCTAAGCATGATGTCCTTTTCCAGGGACTAGTCTCTACTGACAATATGCCCCAAGTACGTGTGATGACGTCTCTCCATCTTGCTTCCAAGAAACATTCTGCATTCTGTATGCACTTCCTGCAGGACGGATTTATTTGTTCTTTTGGTAGTCCATTCTGCTTTCAGTTTGTTTGTTTTTCTTACCCGTATCGCAATCCAAACACATCAGTTCGTCTTTGGTCATTCTTATTCAATCTGCAGCTGTTGTCTGCATGCGAAGCAGTTGAAAATGCCATGGCTTAGATCACACAACTCAAGCTACGTCAGCAACTGCTTCCAGTCCTCGTCACTTTCAACAAGAAAAGTTGTGTCATCTGTATTCAAAAGCCGACTCACACCTTTCTTAATCTTAAACCGTACAGGATTCCCTTGTTCTATTTGAATGACTGCTTCTTGACCCATTTACAGATCCTGCATGAACACATGAACTGTTTGGAATTCCCATTCTTCTCAGTGCTATCCATAGTTGGTTGTGAACCAGGCCATTGGATGCCTTTGCATAACCAATAAAATACAACCAAATGTTTTTCCGATATTCTCTGCTTTGAGCCAAGGTCCATTTGTGATCAGCAAAACTATGCATTGTTCCACATCCTCTTCTGAATCTGAACTATGTTTCTGGCCAGTTTCATGTCAACAGACTGCTGTTAGAGTTGTTGAATGATCTTCAGCAAAATTTTACTTGCATGTCATATCAATGATATTGTTCAATAATTTCCACATTCTGTTGGGTCACCTTGCTTTGGAATGAGTATGAATATGGATCTCTTCCAGCCAGTCGGGCAGGGACCTGTCTTTCAAACTTCTTGACATGAGTGCTTCCAGTGCTTCATGAGCTTGTTGACACATTTCCATTTGTATTCCATCAAATCCTGGAGCTTTGTTCTTGACTAATGCTTTATGCTTTAGCTTAGCTTTCTTCTTTCTCTGATATTAGTTGTTTGTTTGGATTTCTTTTTGGGGGGGCCAGGGGGATACATGGCTTTATTATCAGAGCAAGCCAGGACTTCAAAGGCTTTAGGAGTTGACATTGGGTCCCTTCTTCTTGCCAAAGGTGGGCACAACATTGACAAAACGCCGGTTGTACCGCATCTGTCACTTGGCTCAGTCAGTTGGCATCATCCTCCTCTTCCTCCTCCTCCTCCCCCTTCTCCTCCTCCCCCCTCCCTTCTCCTCCTCCTCCCGCTCTTCCCTCTCCCCTTTGCCTCCAAGCATGCGACCAGTTGCTTCTAGAGAAGCCAGGGTCTCTAGCCCACACAGGTTCAGGATAGGTGAACCTTCCAGAAGCACAACCTGGTCTTCGGGGGCAATGCCCTCCAGGGATGCTACATGGGCCTTTATCTGGGCAACCGTCTCCTGGCTGGTCACCTCAAGTGTATGTAAGTCCTGGGCTTGCAAAAACAGCTGCACAATGGAGGCTGAGAGGTAGCGTCTGCTCCGGATACGGTGAAGATGGAGCCGAGAGAGAACTCTATTATTAGTTCTTGATCATATGCTACTTCCTGAAATGGTTGAATGTTGACTAACTTTTTTTAGTACAGTGATTGTGTATTCTTTCCATTCTCCTCTGAAGCGTCCTTCATCGTTCAGCATTTTGCCTATAGAATCTCTCAATATTGTAACTGAGATTTTATGTTTACTTTAGTTCTATCAGTTTAAGATATGTTGAACTGGGTTTTTTTGTTTGTTTGTTTGTTTTTTTAATTTAGGCATCACTGCCCTAGTGGTGGGAATAGGAGGCCCAGCCTTTGCTCCTGTGAGCCGGAATTGAACATCCATCCCAGTGGGCCGCAGTCCCACGCACAACCACTACACCACCGGGGCTCAGCCCCTAGCTAGGTTTTTGCACACTTCATTATGATACTTTATTTTGTCTTCTAAATTTTCCCTTTAAAAATTTCTGTTAGACTCTGTTAATAAGGTCTTTCGCTTGCCTTCACTACTCTACAATTAAGAGCAAGTTTCAAAGTGTCTCATCCAGTCCACCTTGATCTTTTCTTCTTTCTTGTCTTTGAATCTTTGAATGGTCATTTTCTTTCCTTATACATGACCTTCTTCTTTTTCTTCTTGAATCTATAGTGTTCTTTTTGAAAAATAATTTTATTAGGGGTGCATATAGCACTAACCACAATATATACATAAGTACTTTGGGTCAGTATTTACATCTTTTTTTGGGGGGGGCGGGGCTCGTACAGCTCATCACAACCCATACCGAATGTATAGAACTTCTGTCATCATTAGAACTTCTGTCAACAATGTCTCATAAGTCAAGTCACATATGTCCTTAAGATGGTCTCAAAAACAGGGGAGAGAACTCAAGGTCATATTTTGACCTTTGTGGACTTGTTTCCATTTTGTTCAACTTCAACCTGAAGCTATATGTGAGCAATTGATGGTCTGGTCCACAGTCAGATTTTAGCCTTGTTTTAGTTGTCGATGCTGAGTTTTTTTCCCCCCCGAGATGTCGTCAAATTGCTTTTTGTGTATTTTATCTGCAGAAATCCACAGGTACAGTTGCCTTTTTGTTGTTGAAAAGAGGTGTCAAAAAAAAAAGAAAGAAAGAAAAGAGGTGTCTGTGATGAAGAAGCTGTTGGTTGTACAAAATTCCACCATGCAATCTCCAGCGTCATTTCTGTCACCACCATATTTTTCCACTATTGTTCCTTCCTTTTCCCTCCAATTTTCAAACTCCAATGGCCAATAATTATCAGTGCATCTTGCTTGTGTCCTGGATCAATTATAGACTAAAGAATTTGATGTAATTCTTCAATTTCATCATGACCAGCTTTAGTGGTTGGTATATAAATTTTAATAATACTTGTATTAAATGGATTTTTCTATATACATCTAGATGTTGCCTATTATAAACAGCATTGTACTTCAACATAGATCTTTAAAAGGCCTTTTGACCATGAATAGGATGCCATTCCTCTTGAATTTATTATTCCTGGTATAGTAAGTCCTATGATTGTCTGATTCAAAATGGCCAATAGCAGTTCATTAATTCTTAAGATATTGATCTTTAGGTGGTTCATTTCATTTTTGATATATTCCAATTTTTCTAGATTCATACTTGGTGCATTCCAAGTTCCCATTATTCATAGATGTCTGAAGTTGGTTCTTTTCATTTTGAGTCATACTCCATCGGCAAATGAAGGTCCTAAAAGCTTTACTCCACCAACAGCATTATGGTTGACTCTATTTTCGTAACAGCTCTTCCGCAGTCATATTTTGAGTGCCTTCAGACCCAGGGGGCCGATCTTTTGGCGTTATTTTTGACATGGTTATGCTGCTGTTCATGAAGTTTTCGGTAGCTAATTCCTCAGAAGCAGACAGGCTATTCCTTCTTTGTAGTCTGCTCTTAGGCTGAAACCTGTTCACTCTGGGTAACCCTGCTGGCATTTGAAATACCAGTGGCAAAACTTCCAGGTCACAACAGCACAGCAAAATGTCAGATGTAGTAACCCAAGGTATGTCCAGTACTTCTATTTTCCACCAACATCACAATTCAAAGACATCTTTACATAGTGTCTGACTTTCACCCACATCGGCATCAGCTGTAAATACCGTGGGGTGGGGTGGCCCCCCTCAAGCCTCAAGATGACATCATTGCCTTTAAACACACCAATCAGATCTTTGGTGCAGACTTTTCCGATGCAATGCTTCCTTCAGTACATTGACTATTGCTTCCATGGACATCCCTGAAAAGTTCAATCCTCCCTCTTTTTATTGTAATATTACTTATGGGTCTAGTTTTGATGGTTCTTTGTTGAATGGTAATCCAAGTTGAAAACTGTAGTGTTTGATTTTCATCAGTAAACACTTCAAGCCCTCTTCACTGTCAGCACCAAGATTGTGTCACTTGTATAGTGCGGGTGGGTTATGAGTCTTCCTTAAATTCTGATGCTGCATGGAAGAGACAAGCCAGTCAGGGTGCAGTATAGTACTGATGAAACACATAGCTTTCCTCTAGTTCTTTGGTGCTTCTTCCTCCCACTACCGTGACCTCAATAATTCTATCTTACAAATTGGATTAGTGCAGACCATATACACTGCTACAGATCACAGTCCGCAACATAGGGAATCCAGGATAGATAAACTCCTGAGGGCCAACCATGAGAGGAGAGATACCAGGAGGATTAGGAGAGGGTGAGGAGAGAAAGGGGCAATCGATCACAAGGATGAAACTATAACCCTCTTCCAGGGGGACGAATGACAGACAAGTGGGTGAGGGGAGACAAAGGACAATGTGATATATGAAAATAATAATCTATAACTTATCAAGAATTCATGCGGGAGGGAGTGGGGAAATGGGGAGCTGATATTAGGGGCTTACGTGGAAAGAGAATGCTCTGAAAATGATGATGGCGGCATATGTGCAAATGTGCTTGACACACTGGATGAATGTATGGATTGTCATAAGAGATGTAAGAGCCCTCAATAAAAGTAAGAAGGAAAAAGAAGAAAACATAAGACACGTAGAAAATGTTCTGGAAAGGATGATGACAACATATCCACAAATATGCTTGAAGCAACTGATGCATATAACGTTGTAAGAGCCCTCAATAAAATGGCTTTAGAAATTCTGATGCTGCTTGCTTTCTTCCTATAGCCTGGCTTCTTGAACTACTTGATCAACATGATACCTAGATGGGACGAGGCATCCTGAAACGATGACATCCCGATGCTCATTGTTTCCTGGTCTTCAAACATAGCATCTCTTTGTTTTGTTCAGATGACCGCCTCTTTTTTGTTTTTGTGCATTTTTTCAAATGATTTTATTAGGAGTTAAGTGACTTGATATCATCCCATTCCATAGTTCATCATAAAAAGCAGTGTTGTGGGCTGAGCCCCGGGGGCGTAGTGGTTGTGCGCGGGACTGCGGGCCACTGGGACGGAGGTTCAATTCCAGCAGTGGGGCTGGGCCTCCTACTCCCACCACCGGAGAGCAGTGATGGCCACCCCCCCCCCAAAAAAAAGCAGTGTTGTATAATTATAACAAAAATTGATTTAAAAACATCTTCCTTCTCAATCTCCTTGATATCAACCCCCCCCCCCTTATTCCCTTCCTTCCCTGCCATACCCTCAGGAACACTTATTCTCATTGTTGTCTCCATAGATCCATTTGCACCACATTTCATAAACCATGCAACATAGGAAAACACATAACAGAGAATCAAGAAGGCTACCAACAATTACAAAATGCAACAGAGATAAGCCCCAATATGAATCAAAAGGCAGAAAATATTAAAAACCAGATCAAGTCCCAAGTGTATCAGCAGAGCGATTAAGTGACAAAGTTTTAACTGTTAAGTCAGATTTCTCATTTTAATCTATTATAGCCAGCTCTCCAATACTCTCTGTATGATCATCACGTTATTTTCATCCCCCAGTTATGGTTAGAAAGACATCACCAGACACTTATTTCCTCTGTAGATTCTGAAAATATACTTTGGGCTTCCATGGTGATCCATAACTGTCTGCATATGAGAATCATAAATTTTAAGCTCTTGTTTTATGTATAGTTCCACACAAGCACAGTTAAGTGTTCTGGAACTTCCAGTCTTTAAAAGGTTACTCATCATTTGTTATAATCCATGCAGTATAATTCCTTTGCATAGTCAATAAAAAACAACCAGTAAACATCTTCCTGGTATCCTCTGCTTTCAATGAAGAGCTATCTAACATTAGCAGTGAAATCTTTCATTCTATGCCTTCTTCTGAATTTGACTGGAATTTCTGAAAGCTCAGTCAGCATACTTCCTATTACATGATTAAATTTATTTTCAGCATAATTTTACTTGCATGTTCTATGACTAATATTGTTACATATCTGTCGTATTTTGTTGAATCGCATTCCTTTGAAATGGACACACATATGAATATTTTACAATCAGTGGACCATGTAGCCCTCTTCCAAATTGTTGGCATAGATGAGTGAAGCACTTTTAGAATTCCATTTGTCTATTGAAACATCTCAGTTGGTATTCCACCAATTCCTAGGTTCTTATCTTATGCAAATGCCTACAGTGCAGCAGAGACTTCTTTCAATTCCATAGAGTCTTGATTCTATACTGCCCTTTCAATCATTGGATGCTGATCACTTCGGGGGGGGAGGGGGCGGCGTGGGGAACAGTGACCCTGTATATTCCTTCCATCTTCTTTTGATGCTACCTGTATCATTCAATATTTTGCTCATAGAATCCTTCAATTTTATAATGTGAGGTTTGAATTATATTCTTTACTCCTTCCAGCTTAAGAAATGCCTTTCTTTTCTGACTCCATGTCTTGTACGATTCGTTATAATACTTTACTTTTTCATCCAAAGCCACCTTTTGAACTTTTTTATGTCATAATTTCTTACTTTCTTCTTCTATGTCTATGTTTAATGCTCTAACTTGACCAGGTCATGAAAAAACTCCCCCAAACAGCTGACACTTCTTCTATCTAAATTATTGTGGACTAAAGAAAGGATGGAAAATTATCCAACTTATTCTATGAAGTGTCCATAATCCTGATACCAAAATCAGATAAGGACCTACTCAGAATAAAAAATTATAGGTCAACATCCCTTATAAGCACAGATGCAAAAATTCTTAATAAACTCATAGCTGATAGAATTCAAAAAAATAACAATAATCACCATAATAATAGCACATCACGATCAAGGGGAATTCATATCAGATATGCAGGGATGGTTCAACATTAGGAAGCAATCAATGTGATCCACCATATTAATAAGACAAAGGAAAATAATACATATTTATATCAATTGATCCAGAAAGGCATTTGACAAAAACCAACACCCTTTCTTGATAAAAACACTCAAAAAAATAGCGATAGAAAGAAAATTTCCCAACATAATGAAAGCCACATTTGCAAAACCAACAGCCAACATCTTGCTCAATGAAGAGAAATTGCAAGCATTCCCCCTGGGAATGGAAGCTAGAAAAGGATACCCTTTATCACCATTCTTAGTAAATATTTCACTGGCAGTCTTTGCTAGAGCTGTTAGACAACAAGAAAAAATGAAAGGCATCCAAACTGGCAACGAAGAAGTAAAATTCTCTCTGTTTGCAGATAATATGATTCTCTACATAAAAACCCCAAAGACTCAACAAGACAATTGTTAGAATTAATTGAACTATTTGGCAACGTGGTAGGGCACAAGAGTAACATGTGAAATTCAGCCTGATCCCTGGATACTAATGAAGAGAGATCTGAAAAGGAATGAAAAATACTGTTTGCAAAAGACAACTCGAAAGACCCACAATTTGTCTGGCCGTTTGTCCTACTGTAGTGGTTTGCATGTTGCAAGGGTGCTGGAAGTTATGTCACTGCAGGGTCACTAAAGGTAAACAGATTTCAACAGAGCACCCAGTGTGAAAATAGACTACAAAGGAGGAATATGCGGTCCACTTATGAGGAGTTAGCCACTGAAAACCTTATGAGGAGCAGCTGAACCATGTCACATAGAGTGTCTGAAGATGGAACCCTCGCGTTTGAAGGCTTTCAAAACATGACTGATGAAGGACTTCCTTCTCAGACTCAAGCTGACCAGAATGACACAGATGGGACAAAGCTTTCAGGACCTTCATTTTCTGATGAGGCATAACTCAAAATGAGGAGAAACAGCTGCAAATATCTATTTATAAATGGAATTTGGGATGTATGAAATATGAGTCTAGGGAAATTGGGAATCATAAAGAATAAAATGAAATGCATAAAGGTCAACATCCTAGGTAGTAGTGAACTAAAAGGGACTGTTAGTGGGCTATTTTGAAGGATTAAGATGGCTTACTATCCTAGGAATGACACAGGAAGAGGAATGTCAGATTCACTGTCCAAAAGGACATTTCAAGATCTATTTTGAAGTACAATGTTGTAGGTGGATACACACACACATATATACATATGAAAACATGTGTATGTAGGACACTATATATAGGAGAACAACTTATATAACACATGTATAGGGTAACGTCTATCTGTATTGTCATTGCTATGTTCCGTGGGTCTGTTCCAACCCATAGCAATGCTATGCACAATAGACGGAACCACTACCCCATCCTTCACCAACCTCACAACTGTTTCTATGCCTGAGCCCATTACTGCAGCCTCTGTGTCAATCCATCTCATTCACAGCCATCTCCTCTTTTGCTGCCAAAAGTACTTTACCAAAGGGGAGGTCCTTTTTCTGGGCTACCCTCTCCTCATATGCCTAAAGTACTTGAGGTGAAATGTCCCCATCCTTGCCTCTAAGGAGCACTCTGGATGTATTTCTTCCAAGACAGAATGCTTGTTCTTTTAGTAAGCTGTGGCATTTGCAATATTCTTCTCCAGCACCACAACTCAAATGCATCGATTCTTCTTTGGCCTACCTTATTCAACGCCCAACTATCACATGCATAGGAAGCTTTTGAAAATAGTCTGGCTTACATCAGGGGCACCACCGTCCTCAAGTCACACTCTTACTTTTCAGTTGTCTTGAGAGGCCCTGTGTGGCAGATTTGCAACTATAGGCATGCAGGAAATACCCTTAATGCAACTACTATTCAGATGTATACACCAACCACTAAAGCTACTGAAGACTACAATGAAGAATTCTACAATTTTCTTCAGTCTGAAGTTGATCGAGCATACACTCAAGATGCATTGACCTATATTGATAATTGAAGTAAGAAAGTGAGAAGCAAAAAGGGTGGAACACTAATCAGAAGTTATGGTTTTGATGATGGAAATTAAGTTGGAGATCAGAGGATAAAATTTCGTAAAACCAAGTACTTCTTAATTGCTGATAAGTATTTTTCCCCAGAACATGAGCAACAACTATATATGTGGGCTCCTTCAGATGGAATACCCAGAAATGAAATTGTCTACAACTGTGGGAAGAAAGCATGAAGAATCTCAACATTGGGGGACAACATGGGACCAGGTACTAATTATGGAACAGATAATCAACTGCTTATATGTCTGTGGAAGTGGAAGGCGAGGAATATTAAATGAGTCCATGAAAGCCAACATGTGACCTTGAGTATCTTCTACCTGAATTTTGAGAGCGTGTCAAGACTAGATTTGACTCATTGCCCATGAATGACAAGACCTGATGAGCTGTGGGGTGAAATGAAGAATGTCCCTATAAAAAGAAAGCAAAACATTCTTTAAAAGACAGGAAAACCAAAAGCAATGAGTACCAGAAAAAAAATTGACTTGGAGTGATGATTGCACAACTCTTTTTGAAATATAATTGAGCTATTGAAAAATAGATAGGTGAGTGGAATGACAATAAAGCCATTTTTTTACGTCAGGAAAGAAAAAAATAAAAGGGAATAAAAGAAGAGACTCTGAAACTTTGTTTTGTTTTTGTTTTAGGGCATCACTGCTCTCCGGCGGTGGGAGTAGGAGGCCCAGCCCCACTGGTGGAATTGAACCTCCGTCCCAGTGGGCCGCAGTCCCGCGTACAACCCCTATGCCACCGGGGCTCAGCCCTGAAACTTGTTTCTCATCAGAGAGAAGCTAAAGCAGTTGGAAGAAATGATGACGTCAGAGAGCTGAGTAGAAAATGTCCAAGAGCTGTTCAAGAAGCCAAAGTAGAATCTTAGACTGAAACGTGCCCAACCCGTAGTAAGGAAACCAAAGTAAGGACGCACTTGACATATTCAAGTGGAAAGAGCCAAAGAAGAAATTCAGACCTCAAGTTCCAATATTAAAAGAAACTATGGGCAAAAATTGAGCCCTGATGGCACCATGGTTATGCTTGGGCTGACTAACCACAAAGTCAGGAGTTTGAAACTACAAACCACTCCAAGGGGGAGAGATAGGAATTTCCATTCTTGCCAAGAGCGACAGTCTCAGAAACTCACAGGGGCAGTTCTACCCTATCCTCTAGTGTTGCTTTCAGTCGGCATTGATTCGATGACGATGAGCTTGCTTAAGTTTTTGTGGGTAAAATATTGAACAGGAGAGGAAGCATCAGAAGAAATGGGAGAAACACACAAAGTCACTAGTTGCCATTCAGCTGGTTTCAAGTGGTAGAAAATGATCAAGAACTAATAATACTGAAGGGAAATAGCCAAGCTGCTCTGAAGGTATTAGTCAAAAACAAAGCTCCGGGGATTGATGGGATACCGATTGAAATGTTTTATCAAGCCGATGAAGCATTGACTTCTGCAAACTGGAAGTACTTAATCACTTAAGCTAGGAAATTTGGAAGAGAGCTATGTGGTCAACCGACTTAAAGAAATTCATATTCACACCCATTTCAAAGAAAGGTAACCCAACAGTATGCAGAAAGTATTGAACTATATCATTGATGTTGCATGCAAGCAAAATTTTGCCGAAGGTCCTGCAGCAAGAGTTGCAGCATAGCAGACAGGGAGCTGCCAGAGGGACAAGTTAGATATAGAAGAAGACCTATAACTAGGGCTATCATTACTGAAGGCAGATAGATCTTGACCGAAAGCAGAGACTACCAGAAGGATATATATATACTTACATTTTACTAGTTATGAAAAAGGCATTTGACTGGATCATAACCAACTATGGAGGGCATTGAGAAGAATGGGAATTTCAGAGCAGTTAATTGTGCTTGTGTGGAACTGGTACAAGATTCAAGAGGCAGCCCTTCACATAGAACAAGGGGGTACTGCATGCTTTAAAATCATGAACGGCTGTGCCAGGGTTGTTTTCTTTCACCGTATGTGTTCACTCTGTATGATAAAAAATAGTTGGAGAAGGTATGTGCTGTGAAGAAGAATGCAGCATCAGGTATGGGGGTAGGCTTATTAACAACTTGAAATAAGCAGATGACCTAAGCTTGCTTGATGAAAGTGATGTGGACTTGGAACACTCGCTGATGACGATCAAGGTTTGCATCTTTGCTACAGCTTAAAATTCAATATAAAGAAAGCCCAAATCCTCACAACTGAACCAGTAGGTAGCATCCTGATAAAGGGGAGGCATTTTGAAGTCGTCAAATATTTTATCTTGCTTGGATTCACAATCAATATTTGTGGAAGCAGCAGTTAAAAAAATCAAAGAATGCATCGCATTGGGTGAATCTGCTACACACGATCTCTTACACGTTTTGAAGAGTAAGGATGTTACTTTAAGGACTCGGGTGTCCCTGATGAGTCAGTGTATTTTTAATTGTCTCATATGCATGTGAAAGTTGGACATTGCATAAGGAAGACCAAAGAAGAACCAATATTTTAGTTATGGTGTTGGCGAAGAATATTGAAGTCATCATGGAATGCCAAAAGAACAGATAGATCTGTCTTATAAGAAGGACAATCAAAATGCTCCTTAGAAGTGAGAATTGGAAGACTTTGTTTCACGTACTTTAGGCATGATATTAGGAGGGACAAATCCTGAGAAAAGGACATCATCTTTGGTAAAGTAGAAGAATGTTGAAACAAATCCAAGATGTGATGGAGTGACATAGGAGCTGTAACAATCGACTCAAACATACAACTGCTAGGATAGTGTATTACCAGGCAGTGTTTCATTTTGTTGTTCATAGGCATTGAGACTGACTTGACAGCACCTTACAACAACAACTTAAAATATGAAATACTTAAGAATGAACTTACCCAGAGAAACAAAAGAATTATACAAAGAAAATGAGAAAACACTATGATAAGAAAGACTAAAAGAGATATACATGTGGAAGAAGTTTCCATATTCATGGATAGGAAGGTTTAATGTTGTGAAAGTGTCAACACCAACCAAAGCAATATATAAATATCATGATCCCCGCACCATTCCTCAAAGAAAATGAAAAATAGCCAGCACCTTTATATACAGAGGGAAATGACCCAGGATAAGCAAGGCATTACTTAAAAGGAATAATACAGTGAGAGAAAACACTAATTCCCTGACCTCAAAGCCCACTATATTGGCACAGTAGTGAAGCCAGTCTGACACTGGTACAATGATAGACATATAAAGAATACAGAAATAAACATTTCCACAGAAAGACAACTGAATTTTGACAAAGGACTGAAGTGCCTTAAACAGGGAAGAAATAATGTGTTCAACAAACATTCCTGGAAATATTGTATTTCCACTTGCAGGAGATTGAAACAGGACCAACACCTCACTTTATATAAAAAATAAGTTCAATGTGAATTGGAGATCCATAAGCAAACCTTAGAAGTACAACGATCATCAATGAAAATACCGGGCCAAATTTAGGGGCTCTAATTCATGGTATAAACACATTGTCAAAGAGAATGAAGAATACATATTCATATCATAGACATCAGAATAGATTACTGGGATATCTTAAAAATAAGTACATCAAAAGTTTACACCATAAGAATGAAAAGCAAGCAAACAAACAAAAAACATAGCCTGTGGAAGAAATTTTGGTAAAGGAATAGTCTCTAAAATCTTTAGAAAACTGCAACACCAAAAAAAAAAAAAAAAAAAGAAAGAAAGAAAACTGCAACCCCACAACAACAGCAAAGAGATAAATAACCCACTTTAAAAATAGGCTACATGTCTTCCAAAGAAGACATTCAGGTGGCCAACAAGCATACTGTGGTCACTATTCATCCAACAGATGTAAATCAAAACAATCACAAGGTATTACCTCACCTTGGCATTTGAGCAGAAAACAACAAATTCGTGAGGAGGTGTGCAGAGAATTAGAACCTTACAGAGCATTGCGGGTGGGACTGTAAAAAGTACAATAACCAAAAAGAAACCAAATTTTACCTATGATTACTGTGGGTAAAGGAAGAAGAGTTTTTGCCAAGGGGACTTTGAGTTCATTTTAATGGTGGTGAAACGATTTCAAGGGAAATCCATAATGATTATACAACAGGAAGAGTACCATCCATGACACTGAATTATACATGTAGAAGCTGTTGAATTGGACATTGTTTAGTCGTGTTAATTTTTGACAACATTGAAAAAAATTACATGAATCACAAGGAGAACAAAGAAGAAGAAAATGTCCTAAAATTAATTGTGGTAAAGACTGTACGACTCGGGCTGAGCCCCGGTGGCATAGTGGTTGTGCGCGGGACTGCGGCCCACTGGGACAGAGGTTCAATTCCAGCAGTGGGGCTGGGCCTTCTACTCCCACCGCCGGAGAGGAGTGATGCCACCCCCCCAAAAAAAAGATTGTACAACTCATCTTGATATGACTTAACTATTGAATTACATGATATGTGGATGAAGTGCCATTAAAACTGTTAGAAAGAGGTAACATATCACTGCCCCAACAAACAAACAAAAACACCTGGAACTAAAATTATCATATGGCCTAGCAATTGAGCCAGGGTTACATAGCATGGAGGCTACATGTGCACCCATGTTCTTTGCAGTACTGTCCACAATAGTAAGAGATAGAAACAACCAAAATGCCTTAAATGGTAAGCAAATGGATAGACTTTGGCACATACACACAGTGGAGCACTGCACATCGCTAGGGAATAAGAATGAAACTGTGAAGCTCCTCATGACGTGTGAGTTTGGAGGACATCACGCTGAATGAAATTTGTTAATCACAAAGGAATATATAGTGCACAAGACCATCGATATGAAAAAGATTAAGAAATGGATTGCATATCACATGCAATAGACTTTAATTGAACTATGGAATGATATGTCTAATAAAATGTTTGGAAAAATTATTTTTTTAAATAGACTTTGACAGTTCCTAGGGGTGGGCAGAAGAAGTCGAAGACTAGAGAGCAAATCAGTGTTAACTTGGGTGAAGTAGAAGACAATATCTTAAAAGAGCAAGAGAATCTGGGGGGAGGGGAAAAAAAAGAAGAAAAAATTTTTAAAAAAGAGGGAGAGAATCTAAAGTGTGTATTTGCAGGGGGATAAGACAAACCATGGGGAGGGTTGATAAGTTGTTGAGTGCAAAAATTATTATCTAATATGTAAATTAAAAGTAAAAAGAAAACACATAATAGAACATCTATACAATACCCTAAGTCAGTAAGCAGATATATCACTTTGTAACCAAAATAATTACAAATTACAGAGGGACGAGTATGGTTATGGAACTTTCAAATGGGGTGGAAGTCAAGTCAATTTTAAAATAGAACAGACTCATTTCTTATAAATGAGAAAATTAAGGCTGAGCCCCGGTGGCATAGTGGTTGTGCGCGGGACTGCGGCCCACTGGGACGGAGGTTCAATTCCAGCTCCACGGAGCAAAGGCTGGGCCTCCTACTCCCACCACCGGAGAGCAGTGATGCGCCCCCCCAAAAAAAATAAATAAATGAGAAAATTACCAGTTAACCACATGGAAAATTAATAAGCTTTCGAATTAAAATAAAAAGAGGAATACAATAAAGATGTCGCAAACACTAAAACAATAGCATAGCCATGAAGAGAATAGCAAGAAAATTTACAAACAAAATGAACTCAGCCCAGAAATGTATGTGGAATAGAGAAAACAGCAGCTCAACAAGACATACATATACATACAACAAAAAGACAGCAATAAAAAATGTTTATCAGAAACATGGGAAATTTAAGATAGATGAGCCTTCGGGATGAGTGGGGGGAGTGGTGATACTGGAGGGGGAGGGATGGCGGAGTAGAAAGCGGAAACTAATTTCAGGGATCTACATGTGACCTCCTCTTTGGAGTGTGGACAACGGGGTGACCCATTGGACAGTGTACAATATGAAGAGGTAATGACACTTTGCAAATTATTAGGGGTTCATGGGGCAGGGGGTTGGGGAGGGGAAATATAGGGAGCTGGAATTAAAAAAAAAAGACCTGGAGGAAAGGGGGAAAGAATTGCTTATGCCGGGGGCTTACGTAGAAAATGTTTAGAATTGAATGTGGCAACATGTGTACAAATATGCTTAATACAAATGATGTACTGAATGTTATAAGCGCTGTAAGAACCCCCAATAAAATCTACATTAAAAAATACAAAATAAAAATAGAAAATGCTTATCAATATTTCCAAATGGATGAATGCATTAGTGAGGAGACATGGAAGAGGGGAACAGGTAAGAAAACAGGACCCATCAATTTACTGCGTGTTGTCTATAAAAATATATCTTAGAGGACAAAAAATAGACGCAAAACAAAAGATCAACCTTCAACCAAAAACTGAAAATCCCTGGTTTGGGCCAGACTCACCTCAAACCTCTACGTCTCCACCTGGGGGTCCCAGGGGTCACCTGATTCACCACAGTAGCAAAATGACAGCTATGAAACAGCAATGAGGATGGTGTTAAGGTCGGGGTGGGGCTCACCACGACGTGAGGACCTGTATGAAAGGGCCGCGGCGTGAGGCAGGTGGAGAAGCGCTGTGCGAAGGCTGCCTTTGCTCTGCGGCCCTCTAAGGAGTGCTTGTGCAGCAGATGTGCCCAAGGCGCTGCGCTGTCTGATTCTGGAGGTGCTGGTGTCTGCTGCTTCCATGGCTTTTGACTGTGAATCAAGTCAAAGGAAATCCTCGACAACTTCAAACTTTTCTCTGCCTATTCTTTATTTCTTCTTCTTCTCTTCTCTACTGTACTGTTGCTTAATGCCCCCATTTGGGGAGGTTTTTGTTTTCTTGGGTTTTTTTTGTTTGTTTGTTTCTTTACATTCTTTACATTGAAGTATAATACATAGTGAAGCCTGTGATCTTTTATATTTTCTTCAGGAAGTGCTTCAAGTCCTCCTCACTTTCACCAAGCAAGGTTCTATCATCCGCCTACGGTGATTGCTAGTGGACCGTCCTCCTATCCTCATGTCACTTTCTTCTTCGGAACTTCCAGCCTCTCAGATGATTTGTTTACAGGCAAATGGAGTGCAGTTGGTGAAAGACACAGACAACTAAACTTAGCTGGGCAAAAAGAGGAAATCTGCATACACCTGTAACAAGTAAAACACTTATTAGGAATTAAGTTTTCCCACAAAGAAAAGCCCAGGCCCACATAATGTCATTCCAGGTCTTGTTAATATCTTGCAAATTCTTCAAGGAAATAGAGTTGGAATCCTAATTCTTTCTATGAGACCAGCATTATAATGACACAAAGCCAAAGAATCTATTATAGTAAAAAATTAATTACAGGCCAAATATCTCTCATAAATATAGATGAAAATGAGCAAATTGAATTTAGAAACATATTCATTTTAGTGCTACTGTGTTGAGGAATTTTAAGTTCACCATGACCACGTGCAATTTATCCCAAGAATTCAAGGTGGGTTACCCTCTAGGAACCCATCAATATAACGAACCATGTTAGCAGAATGAAAGGTAAAAAGTACACGATCATCTCAAGAGATGCTGAAAATCAATCCCCAAAATTCAATACTCATTCATTTGAAATCGCCTAACAAGCTCATTATAGAACACGAGTTACAAAGCCTGGTCAAGGGTATCTATGAAAAATTCTATACCTGACATCATACTTAGTGATGAAAGACTGAAAATTTCTGCCCCTGTTTTAGAAGGAGAAGCATATTTTTGCTCTTGTTACCTTTATTTGACTTCATACTGAAGGTTGTAGAAAGTAGACTCAGCTGAGACAATATTAAAAAGAGCTGTAATTAAAGAAAATATTGGAAAGACAGTCTGTAAGACAGTCTTTTTTTGGGGGGAGGGAGGCATCACTGCTCTGCGGTGGTGGGAGTAGGAGGCCCAGCCCCACTGCTGGAATTGAACCTCTGTCCCAGTGGGCCGCAGTCCCGCGCACAACCACTACGCCACCGGGGCTCAGCCCTGTAAGACAGTCTTTATTCAGATGATATCTTTAAGGGTGTAGGAAATCCCAAAGAATAAAAAAAAGATTTTTTTATATGTCATAAACCAGGACCTTCATGTGTTCCTTCTCTTTTTCAGACAATCTCTAGGGTTTACAGAATTGATAACAATTCTAACAAACAAGTCCAGCAAAGACATGGAGTATAAGACAAACATTAAAAAACAACTGATACAGATTGGAGCCAGAAACATGGGGAACCCAGGACAGATGCTCTCTTTAGGACCAGTGATGAGAGTGGTGATACTGGAAGGGTGAAGGGAAGGTGGAGTAGAAAGAGGAACCCAATTAAAGGAATCTACATATAACCTCATCCCTGGGGTATGGACAACAGGGGAGTGGATGAAGGGACACATCGGACAGTGTACAAAATGACAAAATACTGATAATTTATAAATTATTAAGAGTTTATGAAGGAAGGGGTATGGGGAGGGGAGGGAAGTCTGAGGAGTTGATACCAAGGGCCTAAGTAGAAGGAGGATGTATTGAGAATGATGACAGCAATAAATGTACAAATGTAGTCTGCATACAATAGATGTATGTAGTGATTGTGATAAGTGTTGTATGAGCTCCCAATAAAATGATTTTAAAAAATCAACTGAATTTTTGTATACTATCAATGAACATCAAACACCACATGCCTGCCAGTTTGTCATACTGTGCTGATCTCTGTGTTGCTGTGACTCTGGAAACTTTGTCATTACTTTAATCATTAAGAAGATCATTTTGTTCCTACTCCCACCAGGGCAGTGATGCTACAAAAAAAAAATCATTTCAAGATCATTCTCAAAGTACAGTGCTGACTTTAATGGGATACTATCTATCAGAATACAAAGAAAGCCAATCAATTAAACTCTTATTCAAACTTAGGTACCAGCTACTAAAGCTAATGAGGAAAACATTGAAGAATTATACCAATTTCTTCAATCTGAAGAAATGTGCCATCAAGATGCTTGGATAATTATTAGTAATTAGAATGCAAAAGTTTAAAAGGAAGAAAGGAACAGTAATTGGAAAATAGAGATTTGGTGATAGAAATGAAGCTAGAGATTGCATGACAAGATTTTGCAAGACCAACAACTTATTCATAGCAAATACTATTTTTCTTTTTTTGGGGGGGGGGCATCACTGCCCTCTGGTGGGAGTAGGAGGCCCAACCTTGCTCTTTGAGAGCTGCTGCTGGATTTGAACCGCCAATCCAGTGGGCCACAGTCCCGCACTCAACCACTAAGCTACTGGGGCTCAGTCCACAAATACAACTTTTCAACAACACAAAAGGCAACTGGGGTGATGATTTCTCCAGATGGAAGACACAGAAATCAAATTGACTGCATTTGTGGGAGGAGACAGAGGAGAAACTCAATATTCGCAGTTAAAAGTTGGCCAAGGGCTGGCTGTGGGACAGAGTTTGAGTGGTTAACATACAAATCCAAGTTGAAAGTAGAGAAAATGAAAACAAATCCACGAAAATAAAAACATGGAGTCTATCCTTCCTAGGTTTCAAAAACATCTCAAGGACAGATTGACTGCATTGAACCCTAATGGAAGAAGACCAGATGAGCTGTGGGATGACATCAAAAACATCATACATGAAGAAAGCACACGGTCACTACAGAGACATGAAAGAAAATAAAGACAAAAATGATGTCAAAAGAGATTCTGAAGTGTGCTCTTAATTATAGAACAAATAGGCAAATGGAAGAAATAATGAAATAAAAGAGATGAACAAAAATTTTCAAAAGACAGCTCAAAAAGACAAAGTAAAGTGTTATAATTAAATGTGTAAAGACCAAAAAGAAAGGATATACTCAGCATACCTTAAACCAAAAGAGAAAGAAAGAAAAAAAAATTCAAGCCTCAAGTTGCAGTTCTGAAGATTCTATGAGCAGAATGTTGAAAGATGCAGGAAGCATCAAATGAAGATAGAAGGAACTCACAATCACTGTATCAAAAGAAGATAGAGGGAATTCACAATCACTGTGCCAATACTGAACCATGTCAAGAGAGAGCATATGAGCAAGAAATGATAGTACTGAAGGAAAAACTCCAAGTTGCAACAACAGCAAGGCTCCAAAAGTCGATGGAATACCCCCGAAAATGTTTCAACAAGCTGAGGAAGCACTAGCAGAACTCCTTCGTCTATGCCAAGAAATGTGAAAGAAGCATCCTGGCCAGCTAATCAGGAGCAATCCAAATTTGTACCCATTTCAAAGAAAGGTAACACAACATAATACACAAAGACTAGAACGATATCGTTGCTTTCACATGCAAGTAAAATTTTGCTGAAAGTCATCCAATAATGACTGCAGCATTACCTTGGAGAGGAATTGCCAGCAATTCAGTCCAATTTCAGAAGAGGATGTGGAACAAAGGGATATCATTGCTGACTTCAAATGGATGTCGCTTGAAGATGGAAGACGCCAGAAAAATATTTACTTGGACTTTATTGGCTCTGCCTAGGAATGGCACTGTGTGGCTCATCACAGATTAGGGATGGCTGTGAGAAGAATGGGAATTCCCGAACATTTCGCGGTGCTTGTGCAGACCCTGTGCGTGGATCTAGAGACAGATGGGCGAACAGAACAAGGGAATGCTGAGAAGTTTAAAATCGAGAGAGGTGTGCCCTGTGGTTATTTCTTCTCGCCATACTTGGAAACATGAAGAACGTAGCATCAGAATTGGAGGAAGAGTTAGTATAACCTTTCGATGGGCAGATGACATAATTCTGTCTGTTGAAAATGAGGATGTTGTGAATCAGGTACAGATGAAGATTAAGGACTGCTGCCTCCACTGTGGATTACAACTCAAGGTAAAGAAGACCAAACCCTCACAACTGCACCAATAGGTAACATCACGATAAATGGAGGAAATAATGAAATTGGAAAGGGTTTTATCTTGCCTGGGTCCACAAGCCCTCTCATGGAAGCGGGAGTCAAGAAATTCAAGGATTGGGCCAATGTGTTGCTGGAGGCCTCTGTCATGTGTTGAAGCACAGATGTCACTTTTAGGACTAAGTTGTGCCTGACCCAAGCTGCAATATGTTCACTCACGTCTAAAGCATGTGAAACTTGGGCATTGGAAGGAAGACTGAAGCAGAATAGGTGCATTTGAATTATGGTGCTGGGATGAATATAGAAAGTGCTGTGGATTGCCAAAACAAACAAATAAACAAACAATCAAGCAAACAAATCTGTTTTGGGAGAAGTATAGCTAGAAATCTCTTCAGAAGCAACGATGGGAAGACATCATCTCATGCACTGGGGACAAGTTAAGAGGAAAGACCGGGTCTTAGAAAAGGACCGCCTGTTTGGTAAAGTAGAGGAGCATGAAAAACAGATAAAGACTCTGGACCAGATGGATGGACAGTGGCTGCCACATGGGTTCAAAAGTAGTGATGTTAAGGATGGCAAAGGACTGGGTGGTGCTTGCAACTGCAGCATGCTGGGTCTGTAACGGTCATAACCAACTTGATGGCAACAATGAAGAGCCCCAAAACAATGTTAATTAAGTAAATAATGTCATCCACCAACCTCAGAAAGATAAGATACTTAGGAGTAAATTTAATAAAAGAAATGTAAGGTTTGTACATTGAACACGACAACGCATCACAGAGGGAAATTAAAATTTTTCTAAATAATGGAAAGACAGTAAATTTTCATAGATTAGAAGACTCAATTTTGTTAAGATAGTCATTTCTCCAAATTGGCCTATAGAGTCCACACAATCCCTATCAAAATGCCAGCAGCCTTTTTTCCCCCATAGAAATTGAAAAGCTGATATTAAAATTTATATGGAAAGGCACGGTCCCAGAAGAGCCAGGGCAGTTTAGTAAAGAACAGTGTGGGAGACGTCTCACCTTCTACTCCAAAAAAATTGTTATCAAGCTTCAGTAGTCAGGAGAGAGTCTATAAAACCCCCAACTATAAAGATCACTAAAGGAAAAGTGGGGGCAATTTTAAATGCTCTAATTTATGGCCCATCTACTTTATCAAACACAACAGAAAACTCATAGAAGAGGATACAGTAGATTGCTGGCACCGCTTAAAACGCTAACACTTATCTATATTAAGACTTCTCCCAAGGGGAAAAATGAAAGACTTTTTCAAAAAAATAAAAGGAGAACCCATGAACTTGGGGAAAATTTTGGTAATGATTTAACTGACAAGATATTCATCTCTAAAAAATGTAGGACACCCCAGCCCCTCAAAAACAAAAGGTCACTCATCCAGTAACACAAGGTAAAAGACGTCTTTTCTTAAATAGACAAAAGGGTAGGAGCAGACACTTCACTCAGGTGATACCCAGGTGGCCAACAACTACATAAAGAGATGGTCCCCATCACTGGAGAGATGCAAAATCAAAATGTCATCAAGATGGCATGTCCCCCCCCCCCCAGCATTAATAAAAATAATGAAAACAAACAAATGGAAAACAACAAATTCTGGCAAACGTGTGGGGAGACCAGCACGCTCATAGACTGTTTGTGGGATTATAAAAAGGGCATACCAGTGTAGAAAACGCTCTGACACCTTCTCCAAAAGTTGGAGATAGCGTTACCATGTAATCCAGGAAACACACTACTCGCTATCTGTCCTAGAAAAAAGAACTGTGATATAAATAGGTACACAATGTGAAGTCAAAAAGTATTGTGACTAAAGTTCTCCTTCATACATGCATGTGTTCCTTCCAAACAAAAATATGTTTAAGCACATCTCGGTGAAGACTAAATAGCTACAGACAAGAGTTCTCTGATATGTACTTGCCTTAGTCTCCTTGGGGTGCTGTGAAAAACAACAACTCATATCAGAGTTAATGAAAAAAAAATAAAATTTAAGTAGACACCATTGCAAATCATCGAGGCTTTGAAATAAGTTTGTAAGAACGCTGTCCCACATAAAACCCTAGTGTGTAAGCGGAGCAAGCACGTTAAGTCAGGTCCGAAAGGTGATTTGAGTCCCTTGAGGATGTCTGAACTGCTGTGTTTGATGTGATGTAAGTGGAAAAGCCCAGCATTCCTTGGGGGAAGGGTTGCAGAGGGAGACACCTGGCCTCCAGAAGGGTTTAGACTTAGATGGAGGAAGTGCCAAGAAACCAAGGTTTCTACGATCAGTCATATCTTTTTACTTACCCTCCTATGTGCACCCGTGTTCCTCACAGCATGTTTCCCAGTAGCGCCGTGTGGACACAACCCACATGCTCGTCCCAGGATGAATGGGTAAGCAAACTATTGTACACACACACTGGGGAATGCTATGCAACATTAAAGAATCCACGGATCCATGAGACATCTCCCAATGTGTGTGCTTCTAGAGGGCATTCTGCTGAGTAAAAGTCCACCACCAAAGGGTAAATATGTTATGAAAAAGATTATGATAAAAGGTCAAGAATGTTTCACACACACACCTAAGGATTCCTCGATGGTTAGCAGAGGTGGGCGGGGAGGAGGAGGGATGAAACCCTTAGCTGGAGAAGAGATAGGCGTTCACTTGGATGGAGAGAAGGGCCACGCACAATGAGGTGGGCCACAGCACAACATGATGGAGACAAAGGAGGACACCGGGGAATGCAAGAGGGGAAAAGGCAGCAAGGGAAGTACTCTCCTCTACCCGCTTCTGCAGCAACAGGGATCTGGGTGAGTAACTACATGGAGAGATACATAAGGTGCCATGTGTGGGATGGTGTAGAGGAGCGTACCGGGAACACAGGTAGGTTTGGCAGAGGATAGTTCTATGTGCCTGTTTGTGCATGCTGCGAATACAGCCAGGGGTGCAGTAGAGCACAGAAGGGGCAAAGTCATGTAAAGTTCTTTGCCAGGAGAAAAGACCTGGAAGGGTAGAGACATGGATTGGGCTGGGCTGTTTGGGATTGTCATCACAGGGGACATGGAGGTCAACTGACCTAACAGAATCCATAAGGACATCCTATTTGGGTGAGCAGCGACTGCAGTCTTAAAAGCCTGTGAGCCGGCATCTATGGTACACCTATTGATTTCCTTCTGTTTGGAGCCAGGAGAATGAAAAAAATAAACGTTTCAAGGAGATAATGAGATCAGAGCATTCGTGGATCACACAAACCACCGCCTCCTGGCCTGAGACAAAATGAACCAGGTGATCAGGATCTCAATAAAAGGCTCTAGGAAGCGTAGGGGAAAGTGTCAAACAAAATAAAAAATCATACAAAGAACCAGACTCACTGGTGTGGTAGAAACCCCTGAGACTGTGGTCTTGGATGCCTTCAAAGCTAGAACCGAACCCGTTACCCATGACCACAGTGGATCTTTCAACCACATCGGAGGGGCCCTTGGAGTGTGCAGAAATTCCTGTGAGGAATGCGCTCCATAGGAATCCCAAAGGGAACATTCCCCCCAAACAAGGCCACAGAGGCAGGGAGGGTTGATGAATGACAGCGGGGGAACTGGGTAAGAAGTAGGAAAAGGGCCTTTGCAGCCAATGTCACCAAAGAAAATTTTGAGTAGTAAATTAATTTTTTTCAGTGAACTTTTACCCAAACCCCAATAAAATGTTCCCAAAGAGGGATCATTTTCATACTGGCCTAAGAACAGACATATAGCTCAATGGGAACACCTTGTGATTGCAGTCCTTACTTTTATGGTTAATTTATTTTTATGCAAATGTTCAGGTCATCCAAGGGAAAAAGAATAGGTTTTTTTTCCTTGACAAATTGTGTTAACTGAATATTCACATGAAAAAAAATCTGCACTTAAACTTCACATCAGACACAGAAATTAACTCAAAATCTGCTGTAGCTCTAAATGTAAGATTTAAGTTATAAAAACTTTTTAGATGAATTCAGGAGAGACACTTTGGATTTGGTAAAACTTTCTGAGGTTCATTACAGAAGGAATTATTTTTCTGTGAAAACAAAAGGGTGCATTGGCCTCCATCAAAACCTTTGCCTTGCAAAATATACCATTAATAAAATTTGAAAAGACAAAGACTAAGACAATATATATAACTCATATCCAACAAAGGACATGAATTCAGCTTATACACAGAGCTCAAGAGGAAGACAAACACCCAATTAATAAAATGGGCAAAATATTTAAACAGATATTGTATTAAAAAGAAAACCAACCCCACAAATGACTAACAAGTACTTGAAAAGATGCTCCACATCATTAGTCATACGGGAAATGCAAATTGAAACCAGAATGGGATACCACTTCACAACCACTAGAATGGCTATAATTAAAAGAATCGAGGACAAATATTAGTTATGACGTAGAGAAGTAGACTCTCTCAGACAAGGCTGCATAGACTATAAAATGGTGCTCCAAAATTCCACTTAACAAAAGGTGAGGTTATTTCTTTAAAAGATAAACATAGATTTACTGTATGACTCAACAAGTCTATCCCTAGGGAAAAGCCTAGCATTTGTATGTGGGTATTCATAGCAACATACTTTCCAATAGCTAAAAAGTGGAGTCGAATGACATGTACACCACCTGGCAAATCAATAAACAAAATGCTATATATATATATACACACACAAGAATAATATTTAGTAATAAAAGGAGTGGAAGATTGATACACACTACACAACATGCATGAAGCTCAAAATTATTACTCTAAGCAAAAGAAGCCAGGCACAAAAGAACCATGTACTATATTATTCCATCTAGATGAAATGTCCCCAAATAGTTAAATTTACACATCTAGAAAGTTGATTGATTAGATGGTGCCTGGAATTGGAGGTTAGAATGGAAATGAACTTTAAGTAGGCATGAAGGACCTTATTGGGGTAATGGAAATGTTCTAGTCCAGATCATGGTCATGGTTAGACAGCTCACCAAACTGCACACTTAAAATGGGTGGACTTAGCCTGTGTGGATTAGACCCCAATCAAGCTGCTGAAAGAAAGTTTAATGGGATTCCTTTCATGTTCCCAGGTAGAAGCACGCACTTTAGAGAATGAGGACCATAGTTTGAGAGAGAGAGAATTATGTGGGACACTCTCAAAAGAAATAACTTGACATGAGATTGGAGTTCCAGGTGGGAAGAAATATCAAAAAATGCAGGAAAACCTATTGAAGAGTTGTTGAAAGGATCTCTGACAATATGAAAGATGAGAAGATATGCAAAGAAGTTAAATTAGGGCTGAGCCCCAGGGACTGCGGCCCACTGGGGCGGAGGTTCAATTCCAGCAGTGGGACTGGGCCTCCTACTCCCACCACTGGAAAGCAGTGATGCCCCCCCCCAAAAAAAAAGAAGTTAAATTAACCCCAAACAGCATAAGTCCCAAAAGAAAACTACCAAGACATATCATAGTCAAATTTTCTAAAATCATAGACAAAGGAAAAAACTGAAAGATATTAGGAAAAACAATATTACCTGAAAACATGAACCAATAAGACTATTCCCTGATATCTCAGTAGAAACCATGGGGCAAGAAGGCAGTGGGATTCTGGATGCAATAAATTACCAACCAAGAATCACATCCCTCAAAATAATTGTACTTCGAATATGATAGTGAGATTGAAATATTTCCAGAAAAACAGACTGAAATAAATTGATGAACTCTAGACCAGCCAGATAGAATAACTAAGACGAGCACTTTACACAGAGAATTAGTCACATCAGGCATCCATCTGAGATTAACATACATAAAAACACTATCCAGATCCCAGTTCAGATATAAACTTACCCAAACTAAAATAACTTATAAGACTGAAATTGGGGAACCAGAGAGATCAACTCATAATGAATACAATTACAAGATAAAAAGAGGAACGAGGTTACTTACAGAACCCTCAAATGGAGATGAAGCCAAGTACATTTTAAAAGAAAAGGAATGATTTAAACTGGAGAATAAATCAACAGTTTCCAGAGAAACATCAAAGAAAAAGAATAAGCCTCTTCGAAATAAAAGAAGAAAATAAAAAAGGTTCAGTACCCATCAATAAAGAAAATAACAAGACAACCTATGAAGAAAACAGATTCCGCACAGAGAATGAAGTGGAATAAAGAGAAGAGCAAGGCCACGAACAAACAAAACCTGAAAATCCCCTCCATGGCACAGGGATGGCAGCCCATTCCTACCCATCAATGATTATCCTGGATGTAGATGGACTAAGGATCAATGAGAGAGAGGAGGGGGAAGTAGAAGATCTGAACTGACAGACCTCAACCAAAAGAAGAAATTGACAGGTCATTAAAAACTTTCAAACAGGGTTGAGCCCTGGTGCTGTAAGTGGTTGAGTGCAGGACTGCAGCCTGCGGGCTTGGCGGTTCAAGTCCAGCGGCGGCTCTCAGGAGTGGCACTGGGTAGCGGCCACGACCACCAGAGGCAGTGATGCCGCCCCCCCCCCCCCAAAAAAACACCTTTCAAACCAAAAAGTCCAGGTCAGATAGCTTCACTGATGAATTCTATCAAACATACAGAGAAGAACTGACACCAATTCTAACAAAACTGCTCCAGATGATAGAAAAGGCTGCAAACTCCTGAATTCATTTTATGAAGCAAGTGTAATCCTGAGAATAAAACCAGGCAAAGACATGATTTGAAAAAGAAAATTAAAAAAAGAGAAAATTGCAAGCCAATATCCCTCATGAATGTAGATACAAAGATATTCAATAAAAGTAGACCCAAAAAGACATCACCAAGAACAGAACACTATGGGACACTATCCCTTGAAAACAGAGGTGCAAAAATCTTCACCAAAAAAAAAAATCTAGCTAATACAATTCAACAAAACATGAAAAAATAATACATGATGATCAAAAGGGATTTATGCCAGATATGTAAGGGTGGTAAAATATTAGAAAAACAATCAATGTAACTCATGATATAAATAAAACAAGAGAATCATATGATTATATGACTTGATACAGAAAAGGTATTCAACAAAATCCAACATGCATTATTCATAAAAGCACTCAATAAAACAGAAATAAAAAGGAAAGCTTTTTAACACAATAAAAGCTAGAGATGCAATTGGAGGTTGCATCAATGCAATTGGAGTTTTGCTCAATGTAGAAAAACAAAAAACACCCCCTCTACAAATGGGGACCAGATAGGGTTGTCCTTTTCCACCACCCTTATTTAATATAAACCTAGAAATCTGAAGATATTGGACATCAAAAAGGAATCAAAGGCATCCAAATTGGTAAACATCTCTCCATGTCTACAGGTAATATGATTTTATATAGAGACAACTCCAAAAGATTCTATAAAAAATTGCTGGAACTCGGGACTGAGCCCCAGTGGCATAAGTGGTTGAGTGTGGGACTGTGGCCCGCAGGCTTGGCGGTTCAAATCCAGTGGCGGCTCTCAGGAGCAGCACTGGGTAGCGCCCACGACCACCAGAGGCAGTGATGCCCCCCCCCACACACACACAGAAAAAATTGCTGGAACTCATTGAAAAACTTGACAATGTAGCAGGCTATAAGATCAACAGCTAGAAAATCAATTGGGTTCTTGAATATAAAGGAAGAATTTTAAAATAATGCTATTTAAAATAGCTGCACAAAAGATGAAGCCCTGAAGAATAAACATAACCTGAGACACAAAAGACTTGTACAACAAAAATGAAAATATAAGACTACAAAAACCTAAAAGAATATCCCACGCTTGTGGTTATCATTGCTGATAGGTGCCATTGCGTCTGTTACCCTTGGCAACCTTGTACACAACAGGGTCCTGCGCCAGCCTTGTAGTCCTATGCCTGTAGATAGGAAGAATCTGCGGATAGGAAGAGTTAATATAGTGAAAATGCCAGTATCACCAAAACCAATCTATAAATGAAGTCCTGATGAAAAATTCAGCACATTTCTTCAAAGAAATGGAAAGAGGAAAAAAAAATCAGAAGAAGTAAAGCCAGGGTAAGCAAAATCTCTCAAAAGTAAAAAGGAGGAGGCTTCTCACAACCCGATTGCAAAACCTATCATGCAACCACAGTAATCAAGACAGCTTGATATTGGTACAATAGATATGCTGACCAGTGGATCAGAAGAAAGAGTCCAGAAATAAAACCGAATCCCTACAGACACCTGATTTTAAAAATAAATAAATAAAAGACTAAACACATTTCAATGAGGATGAAGAGGGCCTTTTCAACAAATGGTGCTAGAAAATTGGATCCCCACTTACAAAAGAATAAAACAGAATTCATGGCCCCCACCATATACAAAAATGGACGCCAGGTGGATCTCTCTCTGACCATAGAGTAGGGAGGTGAATAGCTTTGCTGTCATGCAGAATGCACTGGTAAGTGGATTAGTGCAGATGCAGTTAAGTTAAAATTTACCACCTTTTTATTTAACTTCCCAGTTGACTCACTTTAATTTGTTCTAGTTTTTCATATCCCCTACTTTCTTTTTGCTTGAGGATTTTATCTGCTATTTTCTCTTTTTGGATTTTATCTGTTTTACTTTGTTATTGTTGTTGGGTTTTTTGGGTAAGTTTTCTCCATATGAAATTCAGGATAGGTAACTCGATAGAGATTGTGTTAGGCCAGGTTGACCAGAGAAACAAATTCATAGACAATCACATATGTGAAAGAGAGAGCTTTATATTAAGAACTTATCTTATATCCAGCAAACGTCCCAGCCCAGTCCAGATCAAATCCATAAGTCCAATGCCAGTTGATAAGTCCAGTACTCGTCCCTCTTCAGATTCACACAGTCGCATGCAATGATGCAGAATACAGGAAAGTCACAGGAAAGTAGGTGTGAAGTCTTGTGGATATGCTGGAAGTGGATGCATCTCTAGGGGTCTGCCAGGTCCCCCGTGACTCACAGACAGGAAGGTGAAGCAGAGAGAGAGGGGAAGTTCCCAGGATTCTCCTTCTAAGAAGGTCACACCCCCAAAGAGATATCATTAGGCTGTGGCCAGAGTAACCAGTTAGACTCCACCCATGCACGCTTACATCTTCAAGCTTACGTGACATTACGTGACTACCACAGACAGTAGCTGGACAAGTGGTTTCTTACAGCAGGGGGTCAAGTAGGGGAGTTCGAGGGGAAATAGGGAGTTGGTAGCAAGGAGTACAAGAATGAAGAAAATGTCCTCAAACTGACTGTGGCGATGAATGTGCAACTCTTTTTAAAATTTTTTTTCTTGTTACTTTTCTGCTTTCTTTTTAAATCATTTTATTGAGGGCTCATGCAACTCAGCACATTCCATCTATCCATCCATTGTGCCAAGCGCATGTGTACATTTGTTGCGCTCATCATTTTCAAAACATTCTCTTTCTACTTGAGCCTTTGGTATCAGCTCCTCATTTTTTTTGGAGGGGGGTGGTATCACTGCTCTCTGGTGGTGGGAGTAGGAGGCCCAGCCTTTGCTCCTGTGAGCTGGAATTGAACCTCCATCCCAGTGGGCCGCAGTCCCGCGCTCAACCACTACGCCACCGGGGCTCAGCCTCAGCTCATTTTCCCCCTCCCATGTCCAGCTCTTCGTTATGTGATTGAAAGATTGGATTGTATCTTATGTGAATTCTATGCCATTAAAACTGCTTGAGGAGGGGGACGCCTAAAAAGAAAAAGAAATAAAAATGCCATAGGAAGCAGCAATCCTTTCGCTTGGTATAGCTTACTGCCATCTAGTAGATTCTGACTCATAGTGACCTACAGGACAGGGTGGGTCATCTCCTGAACTGACACTTTACAGAAATAGAAAGTGTTCTCTTTGTCCCATGGGGTGAGTGGGGACTGCCGCTCTTGAGGCTAGCAGCCCAGTGTCCGAGCCTCGTATACTTGAGAGAAATAAGAGTTACCACTCATCACAGTGCTAGTCACAAGAACAAGAATATGGAAACAATCTAGATGTCTATCGGCAGAAGAATGGAGATATAGATACTACATAAATTCAATGTGTGTGTGTAACATACCATACAACAATGTGTGTAGCATACCATGCATTAAACTATACAACAATACATGTGTGTAACATACTATACAACATTAAACTATACAGCAATGCGTGTGTGTAGCAAACTATATACAACATCAAAGAATAATGATAAATGTGTGAAACACCTCATGACATGGATGAACCTGGAGGATATAATGCTGAGTGCATTTAGTCAAACACAGAAAGGCAAATATTGGATAAGGCCATCATTATAAAAAATCAAGAAAAGGTTTTCATCCCAAAAGAACCCCTCTTTGATGATTACTATAGGAGGGAGAGGAAGGGAAGGAGGGGATAGTCATGTGATCTTCTTTAGTTTCTAGGCCTTTGCACATTTCGATGTCAGACTTTGTTTAGTCTTCTCATCTGTTCAGTTATTTGACTTCATCACTGATTCTCTTGCCTTAGCTATTCTCTGGTTCAGAGCACGTTTTAGAGTCTGTTCTGAGGTCGCTTTTATCTTTACTCTTTCTTGCCTTTTAAATAACCATTTTATTCCCTTCATGATGATGTTCTTGATGTCATCCCACAGCTCATCAGGTCTTCTGTCATCAATGTTCAATGTTCCAAGTCTTTTCTTCAGATGTTCTTGAAATTCACGGTAATACTTTGGGTCTCAGGAACGTGTTCCCACTTTCTCCACATTCAAGCTGAACTTAGATACGAGCAGTTTACCATCTGTTCTACGGTCAACCGCAGGCCTGGTTTTACTTGCTGGTATTGAGCTAATCCATGGATTTTTCCTACCGATGTAGTTAAAATCTGATTCTTTGTTTTCCATCTGGAGCAGTCCATGATATCCTTGATCTTTTATGTTGTCGGGGAAAAACGTATTTTTAGAAGAAGGTACTTGTGATGAAATAGTCGTTGGTTTTGCAAAATTCTATCACGAAATTTCAGCTTCATGTCTATCATCAAGGACATATTTCCCAACTCCTGTTCCTTTTTTTAATGTTTCCAACTTTCACACTTCAATCACCAATAATTATGAATGCAACTTGACTGCCTGCTTGATCAACTTTAGACTGAAGACATTGATACAATTCTTCATTTTTTTCCTTTCTAGCTTTAGTGGTTGGTGAGTAAATTTGAATAGCAATTGCATTGACTCGGTTTCCTTGTATGCAAATACATAGCATCCTGTCACAGACAGTGTTGTTTTCCAAGAAAGATCTTGAAAAGTCCTATCCGATCATGAATGGGAGGCTATTTCTCTTTGTTACTTATGGCATAGTATAGCACATGACAATCAGATTCAAAATGGCAAATACCACTCCATTTCAGCACATCAGTGTTTAGTGTACCAGTCTTTTTGCTGTCCGTTTCATTTCTCATGACTTCTAATTTTCCTAGATTCATACTGAGTATATTCCAAGTTCCAATTATGAATAGCTGTATAAAGCTATTTATTCTCAATTTGACATGCCACATCATAAATGAAAGTCTTAACAGCTCTACTCACCCTGTGTCATTGTGGTAGATTTTACCTTGACAAGGCAACTCTTCCTCAGTCATATTTTGAATATCTTCAGATATGAGTGACTCATCTTCTGGAACTGTTTAACTTCTCCCCTACTGCTGTTCACAAGGTTTTCAGTGACTAATCCCTCTGAAGTGGACTACCTAGTCCTTCTTTGTCCTCTGTTCTTAGTCTGGAAGCTGTACCCAAACCTGTTCACTTGGATGACCTTTCTGGTATTTCAAATATCATTGACATAGCTTCCAACATCAGAGAAACATGCAGTCCATCACTGTAAGTGTGGTGAACTGACAAGAGACGCGAAGGAAAACTTAATGTATATCACAGAGAAATAAGAGCTGTGCCATCAATAGATGTGCAGACATCCCTGTTCATCACACTCTATGTTGGACCTGTTGCTAGGTGGCATCAAGTGAGTTCTAACTCAGAATGACTTCATGTTCAACAGAAGGAAATGCTGCTCGTTCTGCACCACCAATTCTTGAAATTCTTCACCATCGTTCCCGTGTTTGACTCCATTAGTCCAGCCACCATTGTTGGAAGATCTTTGGCAATATTTTACTTGTATGTGCCATTGATGATATTGTTCTGTAACGTCAAAGATAACAATAAAACTCCTCCCAACATGGAAGAAACAGGAGGCCATCATGCTGAGTGAAATTAGTCAATAATTGAAGCATGAGTATTTTGTGATTCCATTATCACAAAAGTGAAGACAAAGTTTTTACACTATGTGTTAGTCCAGGTAGATTAGAGAAACAAATTCATAGACATGTATATGGATATAAAGGAATGGTTTATATATAAGAGGAATGGAACATTGAGAAAGCATCCCAACCCAGTCGAGTCCAAAGTCATATGCCTGATACCAGTTTACAAAGTCTCCTTCCGACTCACGAAGTCACAGGTCAGTGGGTACAGAATCCTGGCCAGGGATCTCCCCATGGCGCCTTGCTTCTAGGACTCAGGGTCCATCAACAACATCCAGTAGTGATAGAGGCAACTCAGTGCTGGCAGGGTCTCCACGTGGCTTCTCCAGCTTCAGAGGTCTGGTTTCATCGGGGTAAGGATGCTGCCATCTTGTCTTGTCCATAGTTCGTCATCTCGGAGACTGACTCCCAACAATGTGGGGGTGGGGGGAGAGGGTTGGCCTCTCATCTCCACCAGGAAATACCATGAGATTTCTCAGAAGTCTCAGGAGAATGCCATGCCCACACAGAGGCCTCATTGGCTACTCAATGGCTATCTCCAGATTAACAGGCTAGACTCCACCCCTACATCTCAATCATGAAATTGACATAAGCACATGACTGCCACACACTAAAAGAAACATTTCTTTATCTAAATACAGGGATATATATATATATATATATATATGGTGATAAGGAAATAGATATGTGTACATTATATTTATAGGCTTAGATTAAAGTATCATATGGACATTGGACCTCTACTCAAGCACTTCCTCAACACAAGAAAACTTTGTTCTAATAACCTGGCATTCCATGATGCTCACCTTCCCAACACAATTGCTGAAGGCAAAATGGATGTATAAGCAAATGTGGTAAAGAAAGCTGATGGTGCCTAGCTATCAAAAGACATAGCACCTGGGGTCTCAAAGGATTGAAGGTAAACAAGCAGCTATCTAGCACAGAAGCAACAAAGTCCACGTGGAATAAGCACACCAACGTGTGTGATCATGAGGTGTCAATGGAATAAGGCATCAAAGACCCAGAACAAAAAAAAGGTATATTTTTGTAAATGAAGGGGAGTGCAGAGTGGAGACCCAAAGTCCATCTGTAGGCAATTGGACATCCTCTTACAGAAGGGAGGAGATGAGCCAGTCAGGGCATGGTATAGTACTGTTGAAATACACAACTTTCCTCTTTTCTTCTAGTTCTTGAATACTTCCTCCCCCCAACCCCCACTGCCACTATCATGACCCCCCAATTCTATCTTACAAATCCAGCTAGATCGGAGCATGTACACTGGTATAGACATGAGCTGGAAACATAGGTAATGCAGGACCAATAAACCCCTCAGGATCAATAATGAGAGTAGCAGTACCAAGAGGGTAAGGGTAAGGTGGGAGAGAAAAGGGGACTCGATCATGGTGATGTACATATAACCCCCCTCCCTGAGGGACAGACAACAAAAAAGTGGATGAAGGGAGACATCAATCAGGGTAAGACATGAAAAAATTATAATAACTTATAAATTATCAAGGGTCCATGAAGGAGGAGGGAGAGAGGGAGGGAGAAAAAATGAGCTGATGCCAAGGGCTCAAGTAGAAAGCAAATATTTTCAGAATGATGAGGGCAACAAATGCACAAATGTGCTTGACACGATGGATGGATGGATGGATTATGATGAGCTGTCTGAGCCCCCCATACAATGTTTAAGCAACAAATAAGTATTGATGAGGAGGTGAGGACATTGGAATCCTCAACCATCACAGTTCACACTTGCTGTAAAAAGGGGGAAATTCCTTTAAAAATTTAAACAGAGACAAGAAAACTTAAAGATAGAAATACCTTATGACCCAGTAATACCAGTTTAGTATATAACAGAAATAAATGAAATCAGGCACACACAAAAAACAAAAGTGTACCAGTGTTTATGACAGCACAGTTCAAAATAGTTAAACAGTGGAAACCACCTGAATATCCATCGACAGAGAGATGAATCAACAAAATGTGGTTCAGGCAAACAATGGGGTGTTACTCTGCCATTAAGTGAAATGAAATCCTGCTGTATGCCACAACATGAGTGAAATGCTGAGTGAAATGAGTCTGTCACCGAAAGACAGATAATGGTCTCTCTCACATGCACTCTGTAGGATATGGGCAGGTGTGGAGAGATCGAAGTGGACAGTGGGACCCAGAAGTGGGAGCAAAGTACGATGGGGAGTGTTATTGCCCAGAAGACATGGAGTCTCTGCTAATGGTCCTGTGGACATTTGGAAATGGACAATTGTGATGGTGGTAGGACAAAATGGACTTCATTAATGACACTGCATTGTAAGCACAAATGCAGAACAATGTTAAACTGGCAAGTTTTTGTTATCTATACTTGTCACAATAAAAACACTTAAAATATACAATAATAAAAAAAAGGAATATTCCTTGATGATTAGCATGACTTGGAGGGGAAGAGAGGGCAAATTACTAAACTACCGGGTAGGCAGATATTAACTTGAGTGCAGAAGTAATAATAAGCTTGGATAAATAGATAAATTGAATTGTGTTGACTGTAGTTGGCCTTTTAACCACCTGAAAATCCAAAGCAAACTGTAGGAGTTATTTGTGGTATTAGAGGCTAAAAAGAGTGCCGGGGATTGAGCTGTCTAAGAAAACTAAACTAATAATTTGATGTGTTAGTCCAGGTCATCTAGAGAAGCAAATCCATAGACACTCATGTGTATCAGAAAGAGCTTTATATAAAGAGCAATTGGACATGAAGAAAATAACCCAGCCCAGTCCATATCAAGTTCATAAGCCCAATATTAGTCCATATGTCAAACACCAATCTAAAAACTCCTCTTTAGATTCATGCAAAACACGCAGTTTTGCATGAATCTAAAGACCAGTGGGTGGAAAGTCTTATGGATCCAGTGGCCGTGGAAGCATCTCAGCATTGGCAGGGGTTACCACATGGCTCCTCCACATGGCTCCTTCAGCTCCAGGCTTCTAGTGCAGCTCGATGTGTCTTGGAAACAGGAAAGTCTTATGGATCCAGTAGATGGAAAATCTTATGGATCCAGTGGCCAGAGAAGCATCTCAGCGTTGCCAGGGGTCTCCACATGGCTCCTCCCGCTCTAGTGCAGCTCTGTGTGTCTTGTCAACAGGCATGTCTCCCATTGAGTGAGTGAGGAGTCCTGCCTCCAGTCAGCTATTTACCTCATTAGTGCCTCCATATGAGGTCATCAAGCTGCAACCTGATTGGCAGGCTAGACTCCACCCCTCCACCAGTTGACCCCAGTTGGTGATTCCCTTGTGGCTCGTGGGTCTGTATCCTCACTGTCACTATTTTAAATAAGCATCTATTTCTTCCCAGGTCATCCTCCCAGGGAGAGGAGAAAAGAATGCCGTTCTTACTTGCTCTTTCTCTGGATAATTGCTTCGGACCCCTGGGCCACCAAGTTAAAACTCAGCTACTCCAAAACTGGTGTGCTAGAGAGACCGCATGGACAGAACAAAGGGAATCGGAGGGAGAGTCTGGTGAAGCAGCCGCTGTCTAGGCTCCCAACTGTTGGTCTCCAGCTCAGGGCAGGCAGGATGCACCAAAGCACGCTCTCCCACAAAAATCCAGGCCCAACCCTGCCTTCAACGCAGCACTTCTCTTCATTGAGAACACAGCGCCTTTCAGGGTTCTGTCATCCTTGTAATTCAGTCCTGGGCCAGTTCCTCTGCATTCGCTGCCCCGGGGCTGCAGGAGATAAACCTCTCTACCTGATGCTGAACAGATCTTCTGGCGGTCTTCATTACCCTTTAATTGGAGACTAACCACCCTCGGCCTTTTATTATCTTCCTTCAGTGCTGCTATTGCCCCTCAGCCATGCCAGCCAATTCCAGAGCCCTGAAGATGACAGGACTCCCCTTGATGCTTCAGACACACTGCCCTGTGCATTCCTGTTCACTGGTGTATTGCTCCAGTTCACCAAGATTAAAGTCTTCACAATTGTACACACCTCTTCCTCATGCCGAGGGCCATCAAGGCTCCCCCTTGCACCCTTGCTGCCAGTCAGTCATCTGGAGATTCAGACAGCTCCGAAATCCCATTTCAGAGCTTTGGGACCCACTGTGGGCTCCACCCCTCGCACACGCACTTCTCTGGCATTGCGGCTCTGAGAAGACCCTTTACCACAGAGCTGGTTTCCTGGGGGAGAGCCAGAGGCATCCATCGAGGGGGTCATGGGCTGAAGGCAGCAGGGTCTGGTCAAAGTTGAACTGCAAAGCCGTCCCATTCAGGCCTCAGTGGTTCCCCTAAGGAGACACGGAGCAGGGATGGCCCTGCAGAGGTGGCCCTGAGTCTCGACATCTCAAGGCCCACTTGTCACTAGCTAAGGGGCCCTGGTGGCATAGGGGTCAAGAGTTGGGCTGTGAGGCCGAAGGATCAGCAGTCTGAAACCCCCAGCTGCTCCAGGGGCTGGCTCAAGACGGGGCTTTCTGCCCCATCGATAGTGACAGTCCTGGAGACTCCTGGGGCAGTTCTACACCGCACCTACAGTCTCAGGATGACTCAGCACAGACTCCATGACCATGAACTTGAATAGGAGCTGCCTGGGAGGGTTCGGATGTGGATGAGACAGGACTTTCTGGGTGAGGCCAGCTCCCAGAGAGGATGCAGCTCTGAGTGGGTGAGGGCACTGCTGGGGGGTGGGGTGGGGGTGAGTGTACCATCATACCAGTATACCATACCAGTATACCATAGCCCCCGCCATGCCAGCGATAAAGCTTTCTATACCACTAACAATGGGTTAAGGTGCAAGGCTTGGAAGGCAGGTCCTTCCCGAAAATCCTCTAACATGGGGTCACAGTGGCCATCTTTGTCATGGATCTTGATGGACGGAGGCAATGAGGTTGCTGTGGCCAAGGCCGTAGTTTCTAGGAACTGATAGGAGATTCCCAAAGCTCCATGTTCAAGGGTGCTCGCACATGCACACACACACACACACACACACACACACAGAGAGAGAGATAGTCTTTCCAAAGTGAACACGTACACATTGAGGTGATCCCATTCCATATTCATTTATTTGTTTATCAGCATAGGCTTCGTAACACCCAGCATTCATTCAAGACAGCCTTCTTGAGAGTTGTTCTGCTAATCCAACAATCTCTTCCTTCAGGGAGCCATGCAGCCTGGGGTCTTGGTGAGGCTGTGCCACCCACAGATTCCCCTCCACCCTGGAATCCCACTCTCCCTCCAGAAGCCGCTCAAGGACTGAGACCCGGTGCAAGCTGGGACCACGTGGGCTATTCTTTTGTATTCCTCCATGGAAGTCTGGGGCAAGACAAGCCAACCTTTTCCACGAAGGTGGTTAAACTGCTCTGATGCAAGCCTAGCGTTCCTCGCAGAGGATCCGGGAGGGAAGAATGAGGAGACCCAGAGGGAAGTTGAGTTGAAAGGAGGAGGGAGAAAGAGGAGGAACAGAAAACAGAGAAGCAGGGTTTGAGCCCTTGGTTTTCACAGTTCTTCAAAGTCTTCCATTCCCCTTTCTTTCTGGAGCGAGTTTTAGTTTTTTGTTCTTTGCAAGCCAGTGGGCCCTGATTGCAGTCTCTCATGAAGGCCTGCAGCTGATCCCAGCTGCGGGCTCCATGCATGGGCACGCAGTTTCAAATTTACCGAGGACTCTCGGGCACACGGTCTCTTAGTCCTATGGCGCTTAATCATCCGTGTCCTTTATAGACGAGGACCTACGCCATACCCGTTAAGGGAGACTGTGAGAATTGGATGGATGGCCTTCGAAGTAACAAGATCAAAATACTACTGAAACGAGAAGACTTCTCATTTCTCTTCTGGGTGAATTCAGAAGGCCTGTAAAACAGGCACACGCACCCCCTCAAGACGCCTCCTGTGTCTACCCTTGACTGTAGAATCATGACTTTGGTGGGGTGCCCATTCTTCACAACCCAAGGGTTCAGGGCAGGGTGGCCAGAGAGTAGGTCCTGCACAATATCGACCTGGATTCAGTGCTGCCAGAGCTAGTGTGCAGTGGCCAGGGGGGCAGGTGGACATGGGGAGAGGGAAGGGCAGGTGAAGGGCCAGGCAAGCCTCTGGGGGCCTGGGCCCACTCCCAAGGGTGGCTGCTGGTGGTGGTTCTGTTCCGATTCCTTGGCTTTCCCTGCTCCCACGCACCATCTAGACCCACTTGGACCAGAGGCACCTCCTGTGGGGAGTCAGGCCTCCAGGGAGCAGCCCTTCTTACCCATCGGGTGGGGCCATTCGGAGGGGGGATGGACTCTTTCTCCTGAAGGAGCCCCGTGGGATGGGGCTCCAGGGACCCACAGCACAAATGGCTCACGAAGCATCGTGCATTGGCCCCACCTCTTTCCCCTTTCTCCATCCGTTTCCAGCCGCATCTGGATTCGCTTTCCAAACCAACGACGCACACTGGAATCCCGGTCCAGGCAGAGGGTGGGCTTTTGAGTCCCTCAGGTTGTCTTTGAATTATGGTGTTGTTGAAGAATATTAAATATACCAGAGCCTGCCAAAAGAATGAACAAATCCGCGTTAGAAAGAGTCCAGCCAAGATTCCCCTCTGAGGCGCGGGCTGGGAGTCTTTGTCTCATATCCTTTGGACGTGTTACTGGGAGGGACCAGTCCCTGGAGAGGGACGATCTGCTGGGTAGAGTGAAGGATCGTTAATGAAAAATAAAAAAGAGAGAACGTGAGAGGAACGCGATGGATTGACCTGGTGTACAGCTAGCCTGGGGAGGAGGGAGGGAGGCCAGGCCGTATCCTGTGGAACGTGGCTTTGTGACAAGTTGAGAGCGGCTCTGTGGGCCTTACCAACAAGATGTATGCGTGTCAGAGGGCGCCTTTATTTGCTGAAAGTGTCCCCAAATGGGCTCTGTCAGAAGGGGGGGGGGACTACCAGGACTGACATTGACTGGGATGGCCACCCCCGGGGGCAGCTGCTCCTGTCAGATCTCTTTGCTTGGTGGCTCCCAGGCTGTCTCTCTCCAGAGCTCGAGGCTCAGAGCCCTTCCTGCTCAAAGTCCAGGGGAGAGATGGCGTCTGTTTCTCAGAGGTTCACAGGCAAGGCTAAGCATCGATCATCCTGAGCTTTGGCCTGGGTCCCAAGTCCATGCTGGGAGTGCTCACATCGGCCCGGGGGAGGGGCGTTGCTGGCTGGCCGGGTGCCAGATGCGGGGTGTGGGGGTCTGGTTCTCAGACCCTCAGGAGCAGGCGTGGGGGGAGGGCGGGTCCTGGGGGAGGAAGATTGAAGAGTTGCTGGCTAAGAGAAGAGGGGCCGCTGAGGAACTAAAATAACAGTGTTCAGTACAGATCCTGCTAGCGCAGGCCACCCCTCCCTCCCTCCCCGACTCATGCACTCTGCAAATATTGACCCAGCGCTGCTCGGTGCCAGGTAGAGCGGACTCGAGGCTCCACCACGGAGACTGAAGCCCAGTGTCTCTCTGGGGCAGAAGTGGGGGGCAGCACACAGCCGATTTACGGGATGGGGAGCTCCCACCCAGAATTCCTCTCAGCTCTGGGACCTGCCTCCATTTCCCCAGCTGTCCAATAAGCCACAGAAGCCCAAATCTCGAGACTCTGGTCCTTCCTTCGCTCTGGGACCCACTGCCTAGCTGGAGCTCTGTTCCCCCAAGTGGCCCTTCCTCCTGGCCCTCAAGGGTGTTTGCAAAGAACAAAGGCAGGGAGAAAGCGACCCCTCCACACGGGCTGGGGAAGGGGGCTGGCAGCTCCACCCCTTATGGACCTGCAAATGGCTGTCTGGTGGAGGTGCCCATCTTGGACCTGAGCTGGGCCGTCAGAGTGGGTGCTGCGTCTTCCCGCTCTTGACAAGGCTGTGGCCGGGGTGCTAATGAGCAACTCGCCTCCACCGAGGGGGGTGGGCACCCCAAGCTCGGGCCTCAGCCCCCTCTTGCTTTCCTCCCCACAGCGGGAGGTGTGAGCAACTCACTCATCAGGAGGAAGAGAGACAGGCTTCAAGCCCGAGCTCTTGAGGGTGTTGGGGGCACGGCTGCTCAGACACCCTTGAGGAAAGGGGAAGAAATGATCGAAGTGTGCAATCATTGGAAGAAATTAGACCTCATTTTTCCAAGATTAAGGCTAGCACTTAATTAAGTGGCCCGATCTCTCTTCCTGGGGGAGGGGGCGGACATCACTCCAGCCCAACGTATTCTTAAGTATTTCTGAGAGGACATGGATGCAAGGGCTTCTGGGAGCGTTCATTAGGCCGGCTCATTTTAATCACCCGCGGCCGGCTCACCAGGAGCCTCTGGAGAGGCTTCTCGGAATCCTCAATCGCCACTTTATCAAGTGCACCCAGGACCTTCTCTGAAGCCCACTCCATCCTGCAGCAGGAAGGAAATTTCCATTCCCAGTGAAGCTTTGGACAGAGAGGTGGCCCCAACCAGGGTTCCTGGTCTGTTACCTGAGCTGGGCCCCTTAGTGGGATGAAGGAAGCACAATCTCTCAGGCCCCCCCACTCCCCAACTGAGGCTCACATATAGGATGTGATTTGAAGGGGCTGGGGTTATCCAAAAAAGAAGGGACAGACAGGAACCTGGAAGGGGGGGCATAGAGGCTGAGCGCAGAAGCAGGAACATTCTAGAAGCTCCCTCAGACAGGAGCAGGGCTCACAGGGCAAACAGCAGTGCTTGACACACTTGACGGACATGAAAGGCGGAGGGAAAGAGGAGGGGTCCAGGGAGAGCCCCCTACCTAGGAGAGCCCCAGCGGTTTCCATGGCAGCACCTTTGTTCTTTGTGGCCAAGAGGCAGGTGTGAATGGAGAGTTCACAGAGGAGTCCCCAGGGTTGGGACTTCAGTTTCCCCCTCCCCCTGGGGTCTTCAGCGGGGCAGTGAGCTGCTTTGATGCAAGTTTGATGTGCCGGCAGCCTAGGTGACGGGGGCAGGGGATAGCTGGGTGACCCAGGCTCTGAGCGCAGGGTGAGGCAGGAGGAGCAGACAGACAGAGGCCTAGGAACGGCAGACACGTTGGGAAGGGATGGACATTTTCACAGGGTGGATGGAGGTGTACATGTGTACTGTGTGCACATCTGTGTGTAAGAGCGTGGTGTGCTTATGTTAGAGCACGTGTTTGAGCTATGCATGTAGGCTTTGCGTCTGCATGATTGCATACTTGTTTATATGCTTGTGTGGGGAGGGTGAGCCTGTGTATGTGTACTTGTGAGATTTCAGTTTCTGTGGCTGTGCATGTGTGTGGGGAACCGTAAGAGTATTTGCGTGTGCTTGTGTAGTTGAGTGTGTGTGCGTGAATGAGTGCATGCATGTATGATTCTATGAAGGCGTTTATCTTAAGGCTGTAGCTGCATATTTGTGTGGGAGCACTTGTGTTAGGCAGTGTAAGGGCATATTTGCAGGTGGACGCTGGAGAGATGTCTTGGGTGATGCCCTGAACGGGGGAGCAGACACAAGTGGGGGGGGGGGGAATGCTATCCTATCAAGGAGACAAAGGGGGCTCTCCCCAACACCTTTCTGCTTGCGGAGGTCAAGGACACCGGGGGGCGCTCTCAGGAGGGGCAGGATGGGAAGAGCGGGGGCTTGGGCAGTACCGGGAGGTGTTGTGTTCTGCAGAAGGCCTTGGCTTCTCCCACCAGGAGGGGTGAGGTAGCAGGTGTGTGTGGGAGCACCACCTGGACAGGGGCGGCTGGCAATGCCCTACAGCGGGCCTCCCTCCCATACTTGTCTTCTAACGAGCTGGAATCAGGTGGACCCTCCCACTTTTGCCCTGCAGCCCACCTACCTCACTCAGGCCTTGAGACTACCTGGGATCACGCAGATCCTCAGCCTGGGACCCGAAGCAGCCCTGGAGGGCATGCGGGTACCCACAGCGCAGAACGGCCCACCCAGGGTTCCACACGAGGGCAGCACGCCCGCAGCAAAGCCCGCTGGGCCGGCCACGGGCACCGCCCTCTGGCCCCGGCTGTCCTCACCAGTCTGGGAGACCTTGGAGTTCTTGGGGGCCCCAGCACTGCTCCCTACTTCCTAAGCCAGTTGCCATTGGGTTGTGCCAAGGCGGTCCGGGAGACCTGAGTCTCCCCTGGGTCCCAGGAGCCCCTGAAGCCCCTGGGATCCAGATTCTCCTCAGAAAGCCCACCCTGGCTGCCAGGAGGGGGGCTGGCACTGGTGATTGGGGGTGACTCCTGTCTCAACATAGGCTATAAGCCTGCCCACCGCCCATCCTGCCCAGCCCCGGTGCTGGTTGAGCCTGCTCAGAAACCAGGTAGTTCAGTGAGGGGTGAAGGTATCCAATGGGCCCCCTGGAGGGCAAACTGCAAGATCAGCAACTCAAAACCACCCAGCTGATTGATGGGAAAAGGAAGTTTTTCTCTCACAAAGACTTAGTCTTCCATTCAAGGACACGGGAATCTAGTTACTGTCTCTCCAGATCAGTCCTAGCCTGGATTTCAAATGGCAAATGGCAGTGAGGGTCCGGGGGGGGGGGGGGGGCTATGGGCGGCTAAAACCAAATACATGGAAGAGAGGGAGTGTTCTAGAATGAATTGTGATGATGACTGTGCAACTCTCAATATGACTGAACTACTTGATTCTATGCTAGGCAAATGATATGCTGTTGAAATAAATTATCAAGGGCTCGTGAGGGAGGCAGAAAAGAGGGCGCCGATACCAAGGGCTCAAGTAGAAAGAAAATGTTTTGAAAATGATGGCAACACAGATACAAATGTGCTTGAGACAATGGGTGCATGTATGTCTGGATTGCGAGAAGAGTTGTCTGGACCCCCAATAAAATGGTTTTAAAAACAAACAGGCAGATAGCTAGTTTCAAAAACTCACAAGGACAGTTCCGCCCTGTCCTATAGTTGGAATCCGCTCAAGCTCCCAAACCAAACCTGGTGCCATCGAGTGACCCTATTCTCAAGTCCAGGGCAGCGAGGTTTTGACTTTGGTTGAAGGGCTGAAGACCCACGTCCCACCTGGCAGCAGAGGCCAGCTCCAGGGTAGGTGTGGGTAGTCTCGCCCCACCTGCTCCTGTTTCAGCGTCCCCAGACAAGCTGGCCCCCAGACACATGCTTCCCTGGCTTTGCGTCTTCCTTCCGGCCCCCGCTGGTGGCACCTCTATAACCCATGAGGCCCTGATCAATGTCTAGCACTCTCAGCTTGTGGCTGAGAGACCCGTGAGACGCCAGGTGTAGTGGCAACTCCAGCCCAGGGGCGGTTTGATGCCGGTGGGGGCCTTTGGGGCCATCTGAAGACACGTCTGGTTGTCAGAGGGGGTGCGGATGCGACGGTCATCCAGGGAGCGATGCTGCTGAACACCTCGCCACGCAGAGAAGCTGCCCCCCGCCCATCTTCGGGCACAGTGGATCTAGTGTGAAAACTGTTCAGCTGGGCAGAGTTGCTTTCTCTTCAAGCCCTCTTCCTACCATGAAAGGCCCTTCCCTGTTTAGCACTAGCAGCGTTTCCTCTCATCTTGCCCACCCCAGGCCCTGTCTCTTGGCCTGCTGGGCCTTCAGAAGGGACAGTGAACCAGACGTGAGGTCCCCAGCTCCTGTGGCTCAGGCTTTCCATAAAAGGAGCGTAGGGTGCCGCATCAGGCCCTTGCCAGCCTGATACCCAGTCTATCATGACTGATGTCAGCCCGCGGGGAGGCCCACCTGGCGCTGACCTCAGCAAGCGGCTGCTCCCAGGCATGTGCTCAGCTGATCTGGGGGTGCCGGCAGGAATGAGCCCCCGGAATGAACCCATCTCCCTGATGACAGTCCCCATGCATGGACAGGGGCAGGAATGCTCACAGGATTGGCTGGTCCGCCCAGCAGGTGCCTTTCATGTCGGGAGGCTATTTCAGGGTGCTGGCAGGCCTGGCTGGGGAGGGTGGGGAGCTCTCGGCCGCCTTGGGACAGCCATGTGTGGGCAAAGCATGCGCCCGCCTGCCCAGTTGTCTGCTGGGAGGAGCGAGAAGGGGCAGCAGGTGGCTTCAGGCAGGAACAGCGCTGGTTCTTTCCATCATCTTCCCTTGGCTCCGGAGCTGCCCCCCTCCCCATCAGTTCCCATCAACCCAACTCCTAAGAACCCTGAAAAGGCTCCTCAACACACACCCTTCCAGGGTTGGAGGGCTGTCATGCACACCTGGCCTGGTCCCCTGACTTTTTCACTGCTCATGGGATGGGCTCACTGCAGAGATGTCAGGACACCTGGGCTTATACTCAGGAGCGTCAGAGCCCTCCAGAAACAGGAGTAGTGGTCCCGATGGGATGGGATGGCGGGAAACAGATCTTCCTTAGCCCCTCAGGGCGGCCCCCTCCTTGGCCCATCGACCTCCCTCTGCCTCCATGCTCTTGAACGAACCCCTCCCAGACTTTCAAAAGAAACTGTTCCAAAGAACCCCAACCGTGCCAGGCCCGAGGGTTCCCGTGGCTCAAGGAGGTCCTTTTGAGTCCACAGCAGGACTTGGTTCCGTGACGTGAAAGTACAGATTTCTGGAGGTCAGGGCAGGGGAGAGAGGAGTCTCGTGGGTGTCGGGGCTGACTTGGAAGGTCAGCAGTTCGAGCTACCAGCTGCACCACCAGAGAATGATGGGACATTTTTACTTGCTCCTGTAAAGAATTCCTGTCCCCAAAATGCACAGGGCCTGGTCTTCCTTGTCCTAGAGGGTCCCCATGCATTGGAGCTGACTCGATGGCCATTTGGAGGTTGGGAGGGTGAGGGGCTAACCCACCAATATGGCTGGGCCCTGGCGACTCTGGGAGGAGGGGGTCAAGTATTTGGGACCCCCAAATGCAGAGGCAAAAGTCACCAGTGTCCAGAGGCACGGTTTCAGGAGTGCCGCCTCTCTGTTCAGGTGATGGCCACCGTGGGCTGAAGGGGACCGATGCCTGGGAGCTCAGGCATGCGGACAGGACAAGGGTCTTGTTGGGTGTACTCTGAGCGCAACTGGGTCGAAGAAGAACATGAGCATCGCAGGTGGCTTGGTGCCGCGTGGGTTTAGCACAGCCATGCACGTTCACATGCGTCCTTCGTCCCCGGACATGTGGCTCAGGTGGCCTCGGCCCGTCTGTGTGTGACAGTGTCCCTGCCCACTCTCCGATCAAAGAGCCACACACGGTCCCTGTTCCCCTTACAGCACGGAGTCTGGGACGGGGAGGGGCAGGGAGGTTTGTCGTCTTCTGTGGAAGGGACCTGGCTCTTGCTACTCATCCCAGGGCTGGAGCCACGTTCCTAGCCACTCTCCCTCCCACAGGGGTGGAGCTGAAAAAGCCATGTGCCCTTAAGAATGCCAGACACCCTGGGGTGCCCCCCCCCGTTCTTGAGATGTGGCATTTGCTTTTTCCCTCCACTTTGTTCTGTGTCAGCAGAGACCCTCGGGGTCACCCCAGCAGGGTCCCTCGGCCCCCCCCCCCCCCCGCGGCCTTGTCTCAGGCCTGGGCAGGTGCCTGGGGAAAGTGAGTCACTTGGAAGCTGGTGCTGTTTTCCACCCTGGCGAGGAAGTGGTCACTTAGAGACGCTGCCCAGATCCAGGTCCCCGTCTCCCCCAGGAAGACATGGCCGCTTCTCAGACTCCCTTTCATCCATTTGAATGTGCTGGACGGTGATCAGCCAGGCCTTAAACAGAACTGCTGGTGGAAGGGGAAAATTCCTCTGCGTTTCAATGTGCTCCGTCCTGTGCGTGCCAAAGAGGCCAGGGGCTTAGTTTTTCCACCCCCGCCCCCTGGAAGAGAGGGGAGGCTCAAGTTCGTCTCCCAGGCAGAGTCCCGCCTGTGATGGTGACCCCAGAACAGCTTGGCTCAGCACCCCAAAAAAGAGCCTGACATTCCTCGTCCACTTGACTCTTTCCAAAGTAGCATCTCTCACGGGTGCTCTTGCCTTGTAAGGCAGGTGGCGAGGCCGGGCCCGCCAGGAAGCAACCGGATCGCCTGGGCCCGGGCGGGGGACAGCCATCGGCAGTGACAGGGATTAGGGAGGCTCGCTGAGAGTTTGGGAGGGGGAAGGAACAGGCAGCAGGTGCCAGGAGAGCAAGAGGTGTTGGCGTGTTTTTCGGATGCCAGAACTATAATTATGGGGTGAGAAGATTCCTGCGAGCCTGTGACCCGGGCCTCGAGAGCAATCATGAAATCCAACCGGCTGCCGGGCCCGCGTTTGGAGTGCATGTGGCATGGCTCCGAGGGCTATTCTGGACTTGGGCACAGCCATCACGGGCGCCCGCTAGGACAGCGACAGGTGGCGCGTACTCTTCTCTTGGGGCCCGAAGTAGCTCCTGATCTCTCACGCCACCTGTTCCACGATGACCTCACAAGACTCGGAGGGACTTTCCACAGGGCTCTGAGAGTGTGTGTGTGAGATAGGGAAGGGGGGGGGGTCGTCTTATCTGACCAGAGACCTTCCTAAGGGCACCGGCATGGAGTGTGGAAGAAGTTTCTAGATGAGACTAAAAGGGGGCAGAGGCAACTGATGGGCTGTTGAGCTCAGGGACTGTGGGGAGGGGGCTCTCCGGACTCGAGCCATGGGATTGAAGACGTGACCTGGAGGGCAGGCAGGCAGCACGGCATTGCTTGAATCCAGGGCGAGGGTGACTGAGACTCCTTCCTCTCTCGGTCTTTGTAGATGTTGGAAAGCTCTGGGGAGAACCAGGCAAAACACTTAAAACAAGAGAAAGGAAAAAGTTGGCCCCGTCTTCCCTCAACCAGAGGGAGGGAATGCTGGTGGCGGCCCCCCTGGGTCCTGTGTACCTCATCCCTATTGCTGGAAGCCCACAGGCCAGCCTCCCGGCCCGTCTCTGCCTCTGTGACCACATCCTCTGAGACAGTAGGATTCCTGGAGAATCCACACACACACAGGCCCAGTTGTGGCCAAGCCATGTGGTCATGTTGTTGCCACAGGCGTTGGCCAAAGTCCTTTCTTAGAAAGCCACGGCTTGGTGTTCCTCTGAATGGAGGCGCCGCCCCGCCCATTGCGCGGCGGCGGCCACGGTGGCAACGCGGCCCTGGGGAAAACGGGGTGCTGTGGACCGCACAGGGATGGCCGGAGCCACCAGGGAGCCAGGGGCAGCAGGGTGGGGGCACGGGGCGTGTGTGCAGACGCTGGGGTTCCGATGACCCTGCTTTGGCCCGCGGAGCGTGGGAGCCAGGCCTGGGCACCCTGGGCACTTTCAGGCACAGCGGAGGCCCAGACTTGCAAAGTCTCGGCTTAATTCCTGGCTCTCTGAGGTCCACCTCCTTCCTGAGGCTGGACTCTGCTAAGCAGCTAGGCCACAGTGGCAATTAGACGTGACAGAGCCCAGGGAGGCCTGCCAGCCTGGTGACACACCAGGCCGCCCCCACAGGCAGGGCCCGAGCAGAGTGGTGAAACCTGCCCCCTGGGGCAGGCTGGCTCCCACCTCTGCTTCCAACTTCATCGAGCGGGGCAGTCCCAGCCAAAGAACCCCGTTTGTACCACTTCCCAGAGGGGGTGGGGTGGGGCGGAGGCTGAGCTGAGCCAAAGGAGGGCCCAGGAGGCAGGGCGGGAGCTGGGATGGGATGGGAGCCGTTACAGAGATGCTCCGTCTGACCGCGTGTGGAGCCCTGGTCTTCCCCTCTCCTCCCCTGACCTGGACTTCCTCCTGCACACCCACACCCACACCCACACCCAGGCCTGCTCAGGGCCAGGCTGGCTCTCTGGAATATTCCCCCAGGATTCAGCCTCCGGCGACTGTTGGTCTTCAGATCCCGCCCCTCCCCGGCAGGCGGTCCTCAGCCCCATGGAGAGCAAGTCCTCTGCCCAGCCACCTCCAGCCTGCCCTGTGGAGCTCGAGGCCTGGTCTAACCCACCTTCCTCAGGTCAGGGGCACTTCCAGACAAGACCGGGGGAGCGCCAACTGGAACCTTAAAGGGACCTGGGCCTGCTTCTGTCTCCACACTGCTCTGTAAGCTGGCTGCTGGTCCATCTCCTCTCAAGCACTTCAGAACAGAACAAAACAAAACACAAACCTCACTGCCACTGTGTCCACGCTGATGCACAGCGACCCTTACAGGAGAGGGTAGAACTGCCCTGGGGTGTTCATGAGACTCTTTGTTTATGGGACTAGAAAACCCCCGCTTCCTCCCCAGAAGCAGCTGACCTTGAGGTTTGAAGCCCAACCTGCAACCATTAAGGCGCCAGGGTTCCTTAAGTTCTTGTAGGATGTTTTGTGACTGGTTTGCTTCTCCTCTTCCCCTCTCTCTGCTTCGATCCCTCTTCCCCGTTGGGCATTAAAGAGAACCGGGGAGGAGTCTGAAGAATTGCCATACCAGGAGTCCCACGTCCAGACAGGGAACGAGGTGGCACTTCCGCTCCTTCCTGGCACTATCATCCTCCCCCGGCACGGTCGCCAGGCTGATGACGAACCTGTGAGTCAGTCAAACCCACCGTGGAAGGGGTCTTCACAGAACCAGCCTCCTGCCTCGGGCACCCGTGTCTCTGAGTCCAGCATCAGTGTCGCCGTACCAAGTGCTGCCCAGAGTCAGCTCTGCCTGGACGACGGCTGGATCTGGCTTTGGTGAGGCAGAGTCATGCTGGATAGCAACGCTCCCTTCCTCAAACAATGTGCAGGTTCTTGGTGACGCAGCGCCAGCAAGCTGTCCACACAAGGCGTGTGCATTCTCTGTCAATGACGCTTTCAGAGAGCTGGAGGTGCAGCGGGCAAAGTGCTCAGCTGAAAAACAAAAGGTCACGGGTCTCAAGCCACTGGTGGCTCTGTGGGTGAAGCTTGTGTCAGTCTGCTCCCATAAGGATCATCGCCTCGCAAGAAAGGAAATAAAAAGGCACCCACATTGGCGAAGGAGGAGGAAAACGATCTCTGTTTTCAGGCTGATAGGGTTTTATGCACTGAAAATCTCAGAGATTTGATGAGAAAACGACGGGAACTAAGGAGGATTCAGTAACATGACGTGACAGGATACATGTTTAAAATACAACAATCAGTCAGGGTTCCCTACACGAAGAAAGGAGACTTTGTTTGAGAAGGAAATAAGGAAAACCCTTCCATTTACAATAACCATGTACAAGATAAAGTACCACAGACTCAAAAGACTTATACAAAGAAAACTTCCAAGCTCTGCCTATAATAAACCAGAAGAAACCTAGGTAATTGGAAGGCTAAATCATGCTCATGGATAGGAACGGTGAACATTTTGAAAATGTCAGTGCTACCTAGCACAATCTACAGATATAATGCCAACCCCCCCCCCAACCCCCCCAACGAGGTTCCACCATCCATCTTGAAAGTTATGGAAAAACAAATCACCGAGGTTATTCGGAAAGGAGGGAGACTGCAGAGAGCAAAACATTATTAAAGGGGAACAAAGTAGGAGGCGGCCTCACCCCCCAGACCTCCTATTCAACCACAATAGTCAAAACAGCCTTATATTGGTGCAGAGACACTCAGACCAATGGAACACAACGGAGAACCCAGAAGTAAATCTGTCCACATATGGGCAGTTGATCTTTGACAAAGGGCCAAAACCCATTAAATGGAGGAAGAGATAATTTCTTTAACAAACAGTGCTGGCAAAATGAGATATCCATGTGCAGAAAAATGAAATGGAATGCATATCTCTCACAGTAAACAAAAACTAACTCTCCATAGATCAAAGACTTAAATGTAAAATCCAGACTCTAAAGCTCATCAAAGTAAAAATAGGGATAAACCCAGGGGCCCTTGTGAACGTCATAAACAGCCTATTAAATAGAACTGAAAATGCACAAACAGCAGAAGACAAGCTAGATAACTGGGACTAAGGAAAAAGTAAACATTTATGTGCATCAAAAGATTTTACTGGAAGTGTAAAGAGAGAACCTACAGATTGGGAAAATATTTTGGCAGTGACACATCAGACAGGGAACTAATCTCTGAGCTACAGAAAACGTCGATGTATCAACAAGAATAGCCACCCCCCAAAAAATCCGATTAAAAAATAGGCCGAGGTCATGAATAAAGACTTCACCAGCGAAGACCTTTGGGTCACTATAGGCACTGTTACTGTGGTGATGTGCAATTGCATTGATTTTGACTCAGAGTGAGCCTATGCATAGTAGAACAAAACCCTGCCCAGTCGGCCCCCTCCCTCTGTGATTCTGTCGAGCCCATTATGGCAGCTACTGTGTTAGTCCATCCCATCAGGGGTCTTCATCTTTTTCATCGACCGTCTTCTTTCGTGAACTGGATGTCCTTTTCCAGGGACTGGACTCTCCTGATCACACGTCCAAAGGACACGTGAGACAGAGGCTCCCCACCCTCGCTCCTAAAGAGCCTTCTGACTATCCTTCTTCTAAGACCCTGGAGAAGTGCCTACCAACACAGCCAGGAGCTGTGCATCTCGCCTCTGCATGCAGAGTAAACTGAATTAAACAAAAACAGAAAACAACACATGTGGGCCACTTCGCGATGAGCCAGAAGGGGCTTGATGGCAGTGAGTTGCTTTTTTAATTAAAAAATAAATAAATATATTCACGGATGTAGAGGAACAGAGGGGGCGAAGTTAGGAAAAACATCTTCGTCATGACCAACCAAACACCTTGAGAGAATGAGTTGTCGGGGCTAGGGGGCACCAGAGGGTACCGCCATCTCGGGGGACACCAGGCCCATGGGCGTAAGAGAAATCCACAGTGACAATGTGCCACTTTGGTGAGTTCTTGTGAGCGGCCATCTGAAGGTCTCTCAGCTAGAGGAGCAAAGAAAAATGAAGACAATGAAGGACAGAGGAACCATTCATCCGAAGGACCAATGGATGACCTGAAAGCCAGCCTCCGTTCCCTTGAGAGCAGACCTCGATGGTGTCTTGAGACCCCTGCCGATAGTCTGGGATGGACCATATACAAGAGGTGGCCCTGGAGAGGACTGGGGGAAAATGATGAACACAACTACCCAGCAGTCAGACAGACCATGCATCCTGGTCTGACCAGGATCAGCGGAATCACCAAGACCAGTCCCTCTGGACTCCTTTCCAGTCTAGAATCAAGCTCACCCATGACTTCACTTTCAGCCCACCAAGAGACAGCCCTAGAAGGCAAAGAATAACACCGAAGAAGAATGCATTCCTTAAGAGACCCAACCGTATGAGATTTAAAAGGGCAGCGTTTTCCCAGGGATAAAGCTCTGCAGAGAGGAAGCGATAAGAAAGGGGGACAAATGGAAATGGAGGGTGCAGGGCAGACGCAGGAAAAGTCTCGGGCCCACACTGGTACAGCTTGTTGAAGGGCAAACCAACGGACGCCGCCAGCTTTCCCCGAAATCACCACAGAGAGGGTTCTCTTGTTTGTTTGTTTTTAAGTTACAAGTCTGGTGTCGGGGACGGGATGGTGTCACTTGAAAGAACGGGTCAGCGAGGCCGGGCCACGATTCTCAGATGGTTCGGCAGCTAGGCAGGCGAATGATGCCGTGGGTCAATGACATCATGATGGAGGCACTCATCCCCTGTGATGGGAGTTGATGTCATTGGCTGGCCCGCCATGAGGGCACTGGGGTGAGATGCAACTTTACACTTGGTCGCAGCCCTGCCCCGATGGAAGGAGGGTCACCCTGGGATGGAGTTTGCATCATCTTTGTGGAGAGAGAAGTGGGTGGAGGAGCAGGGACCTCAAGACCACCAAGAAAGAAGACCCCAAGTCCCTGAAGTGAGACCCTCTGAGACGCTGGAGGGCAAGGTGGACCCCAATGTGGTTCTCTCTGGGGAACACCAACCCTTCGGCTGTTGAAAGCAGACAAGGACTTGCGTGCCGTGTGACAGGGAGGAAGTCTCCCCTAGAGCAGGCACTCCCAAGCTGGCCTTTCAGCCTCCTCCACGGCCAGAGGTTCGACTTCTGTGAAATGCCACAGTGGCGCCTTGAGAACCATTGCTTCTCAGACAGGGCCTGGTGGCCCCCTGTGGGTTTCTGAGACTGTAACTCTTTACAGGCACAAAGGACCTCGTCTTTCTTTGGTGGACCGGCTGGCGGTCTTGAACCGGGGGCCTGGCGCTCAAGCAGCCCAGCGTGGAACCACGACGCCACCCAGGCGACGTCTGGTATGACAGCAGCAGAAATAAAAGTGCCCGGAGCTGGAGTGGGCTGCCCTGTGCCGACCAGTCAAGCACGGAGGAGCTGCAATCAGCCCCCGGCCCCCCGGCTGTCCTCCCATTCCCAGAACACAGACAGCCCCCTCCCTCCCCAAGAGCTTGGCGGGGTCAGGCTTCCTCCCCTTGGGAGACTGGTGGGGACGGGAGTTCTGAGGAGCAGGAAGCAATTAAAGCCGGGAAGAAGGAGGGGACGGGGTGGGAATGAAGTCGGCTCTCGCATTCATTCCCTCCTTCATTAGTTTCATAAATATTTACAGAGGCGCATCCTGTCTCCAGGTGGGGGACTCTCCGGACGAGCATGACTGGTCTGACCCTCACTCCATTCTGGAGGGGGCGCTGAGGCTGTGAGCAGGGTCGGGTGGGCAGGGGCCGTCCGGCTGGCCGGGG
>PVJH01005514.1:0-111432 GCA_004026705.1 Nesogale talazaci
GAGGAAGGATTCAGCTTGGAAGGAAAGGTCAACTTTTGATTGTTCAGTTCCTTGTTGTCCTTTCCAGAAGTATTTGCCAGCATCTTTGTTGATAGGATTTTAGAGCCCAAAGGTGGAATCACACACTTCCTGGAATCTCAACCCCATGGACTGAATGAAATACCACAGTGCTGTTAATACAGCAAACAGAACTTTTCAATCAAAATCCTTTTAGAAGTCTCTATTCTGTCATCAAAATTCCTGACAACCAATACAGACTCGTGTGTGTGTGTGTGTGTGTGTGTGTGTGTGTGTGTGTGTGTGTGTAGATCTTAGGGATATGTTACACTACATGTCAGAAGCTTGGGTTTTTCTAGGAATCCAGATTGAGTATAAATGTCTATGAAAGAGCTAGTGGGAAGAGAGAGAGCGAGAGCGAGAGCGAGAGCGAGAGCGAGAGAGAGAGAGAGAGAGAGAGAGAGAGAGAGAGAGAAGAGAGAATCAGCATAACCAGAACAACCAATTCTCAGGCTCAATGTTAAGAAACACAAAAGGGAATTTCTATAACTAACTAGAAATGTCAGGTCTTGCCTTACGTAGACAGCCATATCTACTCCAGTGAATTAACTTCTGGGGGAACTTTGTGTTTTAGAGACCTCAGAGTTTGTTTTTCAAGGGTTACTAGAAATCTTGACTTAATATTAGATTTCTAAATTACTATCAGAGTTATGGATTGAATGAATGTCCATTAAAAAGATAGGTCAGAGCCTTAACCCATGTACTTGTAAAGCTGTCTTAAAATGGCTTCCTTTTGTAATGCCATGACATTTTATTTATTTCTTATTTTTTAATGTCCCAGGCCACATCTTTCTGAGGAGCACCTGTATTCTTTCACTGCAACTTTTATTGGGGTTTCTGACAAAAACTTAAACTGTAAATTGGGTTCCCATCTACTAAGTTCTCCACAATCTGTTGTGACTTTGGTCATCTCTTCATAGGGGATCTCCTTTCTCATTATTCATATTTGGGTTGTTCGCAGTAATCTGCCTTCCTCATTTCTTGTCTTTTCATCTCAGTTTTTGAGTAAATATTGACTATTTGATGTTCCTAGAGATTATTTGTTGTTGTTAGATAGCATAGAACTCACTGAGGATATTGTTTATTTCCTGAGAAAATCTGGTATTCAATTAAAATAAACTGACTTTGTGAAATAGTTTGGTCAAGGCTAAACAACTAGTTTGAGTTATAGTAAGAGTAACATTTTGGATCAATAGTCTCAGGATGTCCTCTAGTTTTAAATGATCCAATAAAATATGGAGTTTTTGCAAAGCTGACTTCTGTTCTATGATTTTATTCCACTCTCTCAGGATCCACCTATTATGATAGCCAGGCACCATTTCATTCTTCTGGTTTCATGACAGATGAAGTTATGGCTCATGTGTTCTATTAGTTTTGTGGTCTCATTTCCGAGTTTTGTTTCATAAAGGGAGTATAGGCATAGATGCACACATGTGCATGCACATGGGAAAGACACCATTTGGGGACCATTTTCCAATCCAGGAAATGTCATAAGATGCTTTGAGTTGACAAAAACTGAAAAAGTAAACAAAGAAGAATGGCACAGAGCATAACCCTGTTCGCACAAGTAACAGAAAATAGGTTTTTTTTTTCTTTTCACATCACTGTCCTGTGGGAGTAGGAATCCCAGCCTTGCTCCTGGAGAGCTGCTGCTGGATTTGAATCACCAACCCTGTAGGCGGCAGTCCCGCACACAACCACTGTACCACCAGGGCTCAGCTAAAGTAGATTTTTTCTAAAGCCACTCACCTGTGATATTTTGTTATGGTAGCCCTAGGAAAGTAAAACAGATTCCAGTTATGTTCCAATTTGGTATCAGAAGGCACATGGCAGAATGAAGTCTGAAGTCAATACACCAGGAAGAATTCAGATTGCCTCCACTCCTAAAAGCCAGCTGAGCACTACTTTTGATTCTTGTCTGCTGATTATGACTATGCCCTTTTGGAACTTATATCCACCCAGACCCTGGTTTATGTGGAGGATATGGTTAGAGGAAGTCAAATTTTCAATAATTTCAGCTCAAAGCATAAGATTCATCACTTTTTCCCGTTCAGTTATTATCCCTAGAACATGGTGTCTACCTCAATAAAATGGCATTCAGATTCACATGTGCTCTTTCTTCCAAACCTCCAAGAGTAATGTGCTAGAAAAATGTTACCATTCTGAAAAGTGGAGGGATCTCAGTGTTATATAGGACAGAATGTTAATTGAATTTTTGGTAAATGTGGCACTCTCTTTCAACAAGGGTCACCATAGTCATGATGGTCAATAGCAGATCATCCAGACTGAAGAGGGAATGGGGGAAAGACCTGGCCATTGAGCTCCCAAACTTAGCCATTTAAAACTTAACAACACATAACCTTTCCATTTCAACTCACATGCTTTGGATATGTCATTTGGAAGTACTAGTCAGTAGAGGAGGATTTTGTGTTTGGTGAAGAGGGATTGTGAAGATGCGGACTACCTTCAGTGAAAGTCAAGCGCAGTGTCAAATTAACCACTATGTGGAACTCACACATGCTGGCAATCACATGAGTGACCCAAGACTGTGCAACATTTTATTTTGAAGCACCATGAGTTGGAGTTGACTTGTTGGCATCTGAGTCTGTCTCTCTCTCTCTCTAGCTATCATCAGCTATCTATATCTATCTATCTATCTATCTATCTATCTATCTATCTATCTATCTATCTAATCTATCTATCTTCATCATCATCATCTATCTATCATCTATCTATCTATCTATCCATCTATTATCTATCTATTCATCATCTATCTAATCACCTATCCTAATCCATAGACTGGGATGGTGAGCAGAGTTGAACGCTGTAGGCGATCAAAGCTCAATGTCCTGGCCTGTTGCGATTCTGAAAGGATGGTGGAGAAGGTCGTTGGGCACCCACTGTGGATGAGACTGCCCGGCAGCAGGCAGGAATTAACACTTAGGATCTGAAGAGGCAGGTGGTCTTCACTCCAGATGGCCAATGAGGCAGGAGTTCTCAGGCAGGAATCCAATCTCTGGTTTTCAGCTCCATGAAAACAGAAGGATTAACAATAAGTCCAGATCAGATTTGTGATTGCTACAGAGAGCAGAAATGACAAAAAATTTACATGAACTGTTTACAACCTAAAGCAACTATTTAAAGGACTATTTAAAGTTTAAGTGATAACAAGAAAAGCATTGCAGGCCTTCTGAATGCTTACCTCCAGAAGAAAGATCAATTCCTAGCTAATTGAAGATGTTTTAAAATTTATGCCCAGTGAATATGTACTTATCTAAGTACTTATGTCATATTTATCTAATATACACAATCTATTGTGATCCTTCAAAAGGAACTGTTTGAAAATAAATGATTATAATAATTATCTGACAAGCATTTAATAAAAAAGCATTTTTAATTTATTCTGAGTCTAAAAGAAAATTATTTTTATCTTGAAGGGTGGATGATTGATATGGAATGACTTCCTTGGGCTAATGCATATCTAGAAAAAAGGCTGATAGGCATAACATAAAAGGGTTCGTTTTTATTGCAATTGAACGGAAAACTTAGTGTGTGCTTCTGGAATAATTTTGCAGATTCAGCTTGATTCAAATTTAGGAGTTCAGTGCATGGATTTTAAAAACTAGACTTCATCATTGCCAGGGTTTCAAAGGTAGCATATGCAAAATTACCTTAGAATTCTTTTTCTAGCTTTAAGTGGATAATGGTATGTTCAGGATGCCAAAAAATTAATCTATGCTATTTTTCTTCATATAGCTATTGGTGTTTCTTATATAGTGCATTGTATCTTTAAATTTAAAAATGCAAAATATTTCACCTTGGTATTTCTTAAGATATAGAGATTTGTTATTAAACTTGTTTATATAGATGATTTTAGTTGGTATCATATATAAATTCAGTTGTAATCATAGATTATAGTGAAAATGAGATATTTTTGCCATTGCTACATACAAATAATGGCATCAAAATTGTTGCAGTTGTAGAATTATCTTAATGTGATATTTAATAAACAGCAAAATTATTATAGATGTGCTCTCTGTGTTGTAAATCATTTATCCCTTATTTATGTGATAGTGCAATACATGCTTGATATCAAGATTCTTTTTTCTTATTAATCTTTGTACTCATCAAAATATTTTCTGTATTTCTTTCATATGCTTTTATTTATCTATTAGAATATTGAAATGAAAATTATTCAACTTTTGTAACAATCATTTCTGTAGATTTTCAATCTTTACAGGACATAAATATTCTTTCCTGGTCCTCCAATAGTGTACTTTTTAATCTCATATGACTGACTTTCTAATAAAGAGCTAAAATTATGATTAATTCAGAGTAAAATAAGACATGATAACTCATGCAGTGATTTTTGGCCTCTGTTCCTGTCCAATATGTCTAGCTTTTGGGGCATATGGAAGGACTATATCCCCCGAATCATTTGCATTTAAAAATGATCATGTGATTACTTCTGACAAATAAAATGTGTCTCTTTAGACTAAATAATTTTTATTGAAAATTGAGGGAAGATAATCTTTTTTATTATTTAAAAACATCTACTTACTGGGATCTCTTACACCTCTTATCACAATCCATATATCAGTTGTATCAAGTACATTTGTACATATGTGCTCACTTTTTTTTTTTTTTTTTTGCCATCATTGCCCTCTGGTGGTGGGAGTAGGAGGGAACTCACTGTTATTTATTTGTTTTTTTAAAAAAACTTCTTTCAACTTGAGCCTGTGTTATTAGTGCCTCTTTTTTCCCTTCCCCACCCTTGTGCCCCTTTTAAAATTATCATTTTCGTATCTTAGGCTATCTGCTATCTCCTTTCACCCATGTTTCCATTGTTCATCCCCCTAGGGGGTGGGAGCTAATAAGATGATCATGTGATTTGTTCCCCTTTTCTCTTCCTTCTTCCTACAACTTCCCTCTAACCTACTTGTGTCACAATTATCATGATTGTTGCTAAGGAATTTATCCTGGATTCCATGTGTCAAGAAATGTTATCTGTACAACATGGCTCTATTCTCTTCCATCTATTCTAGCCAGATATGTAGCTAGAACTGGAGACATTATAGTTGGGGGTGCACGGGGAAGAATCATTAAAGAACTAGAGTTTTGTGTTTCACTGGTGCTAGGCTCCAACGAAACTGGCTGTCTCCTCCCTTCTTGTGATCCTTCTTCTGACCCTTCTGTGAGGGACACTCAATTATCTACAGAAGGGCTCTCTGAGTCTTCACTCCAACCACCTCATTTACATCAATATAATTGTTTTTTTTATCTTTTGATGCCTGATACCTGATTCTGTCAACACCTTGTGATTGTCCAGGCTGGTGGGCTTCTTCCATGTTGGCTTTGTTGATTCCCTGCTAGATAGCTGTTTATTTAACTTCAAGTCTTTAAGACCCTCGATGCTGTATCTTCTAATAGCCAAACACCATCAGTTTTCTTTTCATTTGCTCATGTACCCGATCATGTCAGGCAGATGAGCATCACAGAATGCCAGGTTATTAGAACAAAGTGTTCTTGCATTGAGGGAGGATTTCAATAGAGGCCCAACGTCCACATGCTGCCTTGATACTAAACTTATAAATATATGTACATAGACCTATACCCCTATCATTATATATTATTTTACAGTTCATATGTTTTCTTTCATACCTTTCATTGCAATCTCTCAGTGTAGCTTCATCGATCCTACTTCCCTGCATTTCCTGTTTCCATTCTTCTTTCCCCAACCCTTCAAAAAAGGGCTAAAACATTTTGGTAGCCCTGGTGATCACAGAGGTTAAGCACTCAGCTGCTAACTGAAGGTCAATGATTTGAACCCATCAGTCACTCAACTTGGAAGAAAGATGTGTCCATCTGCTTTGTGTGTGTGTGCGGGGGGGTATGGGGGGGCGGGGGGGGTAGTGGGGAAAGGGTGGTAGGGAGAGATTGAAGATTACAGTCTTGGAAAATGTGTGGGGCAGTGCTACTAATCTTCTCTGTTCTATATTTTCACTTAGAGTTCAAATTCACTTGATGATGATGTTTTTTGTCATCATTTGTCAGAATGTGTCAACAGCAATCTCTTCCCTCACAAAGGAGACTGGTTGGAGACAGGGAGGTAAAAGACTGAAATATCTTGAGCTGCAGAGTCTCTTCATGGAGAATAGCTTCCCTGAACAACAAGAAAATATAGACTATAGAGACTCAGAGTTTTGGGCTTGTTTGGTAGCATAGTATTAGTCTATTCTAGTGTTACTACATCATTAGTTCATAATTATAAATAATAAAGGTAATATTTATTGTCCACTAAATTCCTTAGGTAAAAACAAGTAAGTATAGGAGGATATAACATATTCCATAGCCTTTACATATTTTTCTGTGGGGCATCACTGCTCTCCGATGGTGGGAGTAGGAGGCCCAGCCCCACTGCTGGAATTGAAGCTCCATCCCAGTGGGCTGCAGTCCCGTGCACAACCACGTCTTTACATATTTTTAAAATATAAAATTACAGCAACCAGTTGGTATTTCTATCTATTTGCATCTTTTACAATGGACGATATTTTGAAGAATATATGTATAGTCCACATTTGGTAAATCTACCATGGAAATGACATATTGACAAAGAGTTCTTTTCTAAGAGCAGAAGAATTTTTACTCCTGTGGAAACTGTGGTTATCAGTAGATTCTTTTGGGTATTTCTCTTTTTTATATCTACAAATTTGGGATAAAAAATCTCTTTGGTTTATTTCAAAGGTTGTGTGCTAAGAGTGACAAAAACTATGGAATGTTTTCATACTTTCATTACCCCACCGCCCTCTTCCACACACAAAAAAAAGGAAAAAAAGAAAAAAAGTTCTGTAGATTTCAGATTTGCATTTCATTATCTAATTATAATTTTATATTTCATAACAAACTGATTCATGGTGATCCTATCCTATGCAAAACAGAATGAAACTTGGTATTAGGTCATCCTCACAACTGTTTGCTTTGTGGTTTGTTATCCACACAGCTGAGTGTTTTTGCATTTAATAAAATCATTAAACATCTTTCTTGCATTCTCTCTTTCATTGAAGATCCATGTGACATCAGCAATGATAGTTCATATTCCATAGCTGCTTCTGAAACCAACTTGAATTTCTGACACCTCCTCTTGCTTGACGGGTGTGATCATTTTGAAGCAGTCTTCAAGCATTTCTTACATAAGCATATTCAACAATATCTGTATCTTTGGGATGATTTTTCTTTGTAATAGGTACAAATATTAATTTCTTCCCATTGCTTGTCCAGGTAACAAAATTTCTTGTCACAGATTACTGGTTCTCAAACCCTAGTTCTAAAACTTGTGCACCTAAATTCTCTACAGAACAAAATAGAATCTGATTTTTCTCTATTTGGCAAGCATGATCTCCAGTCATTATATTCAATTAAGCCATTGCTTTCACAATGATTTCATCTCCACCTCATTCTCCAATTCATTTGTTTACTCTTTTAATCAAGGATACCTTAATTTTTGTTACCTTTATTCAGTTATTCACTATACTCCAAGTTAACCACATTTACAATTGTGATGTCTTTTTTTTTTTCTTGAAGTCATTTTATTGGGGGTGGGGGTGAAGAAAAGAAGTCATTTTATTAGGGGTTCTTACAGCTCTTATAGCATTTCATACATCAATTGTATCAAGCACATTTGTACATATGTTGCCATCATTTCCAAAACATTTTTACTTGAGCCCTCACTATAAGTTTTTTAAAAAAATCATTTTATTGGAGGTTCATACAACTCCTATCATGAGCAATACGTACGTCACTTGTATGCAGACCACATTTGCACAATTGTTGTCATCATCATTCTTGAAACACCTTCCTTCTACCTATGTCCCTCTGTACCAGCTTCCCATATTTTCCCTCCTCCCTCCCCTCCCCCATGAACCCTTAGGAATTTACAAATTGTCATGGTTTTGACATCATACACTGTCCGACATGTCCCTTCATCCACTTCTCTGTTGTCTGTACCCTAGAGAGGAGGTCATATGTAGATCCCTACAATAGGGTCCCACTTTCTACTCCACCTTCCATGCACCCTCCTAGCATCACCACTCTCACCCCTGGTCCTGAAAGCATCATCTGTCCTGAAAGGATCATTACTCCTTTTCCAGCTCCAGTGTTGTATCCTAACTGGTTAGTCTCCTCCTCACAATCCCTGTGTAAGGGGCTGTTGCTTTATCTATCAGGGTTTTGGGCTCCTAGTCTGTACTCCCCCTCATTTATAATGACATAAGTTTTAGTTCATTGATGCCTGATACTTGATCCTTTCAACATCTCGTGGTCACACAGGCTGGTTTGCTTCTTTCATGTGGGCTTTGTTGCTCCTGAGCTAAATGGCTGCTTGTTTTCCTTCAAACTTTTAGGACCCCAGATGCTATATCTTTTGATAGCCAGACACCGTCAGCTTTCTACACCACTTTTGCTTATGCACACATTTGTCTTCAGTGATCCTGTCAGCGAGATGAGCATGTGATGTCTTTCTTAATTGCACTCTTTCATTGCCCCTGCCAAATTATTCTTAACCCTAACATGAAATGTGATTCTTTTCCTAACATTTTTTGGGGGGCATCACTGCCCTCTGGTGGTCGTGGGAGCTACCCAGCACTGCTCCTGAGAGCAGCCACTGGATTTGAACCACCATGCCTGAGGGCTGCAGTTCCACACTCAACCACTTACGCCACTGGGGCTCAGCCTTCTTCTCCTAATCATTTTATTGTGAATTAAATGAAGACTTATAGGAAAGAACTTAACTTTTTTGCACTCATACATCATTTCTATTTATAGATTGCCAGCCCCTCAATGTATCATTTTTTATCCTACATCCTACACATGTTTCTATTTCTCCTTTTTTTCTGTGTACTCTGAGTGGTGTCCTGGAGTAAATGCTGTCTCTTTGATTTTCAGTGGTTGATTATTCTAACATTACAGTGAGTTAGTTCCATACTTGAAAGGTGGTTTAGGGCAATTATCTTATGAGTTTCATAAGTCCCAATTCTATAAGTTCGCTTGGTCTTTTAATAATTTTGAGTTCTGTTTTCCTTTTTCTTCCTTTGTGTATACACATTTTTAATTTTATTTTTTAATTATCATGTGGTAGTGATAGCCAGGTACTATCTAGTTCTTTTGGTCTCTGAGTTTTAGAGATTAATATTTGCATGGTCCCTTAGTGCATTGAACTAATGTTTTCACTATCTTGTACTTTGTGGGGTTTTCCATTAGCATTGCCTACTTTTGCTTCCTTGACTGTATTTGCCATGAAATCTCATATCTAGTAGTTATCAATAAATATCAGTAATGAGGGGAAATTAATGTTTTTCCAACTTTATACATTTAATGATCATGCCAGGAGTCTCATGCTTATAATCACTTTTTATGATATAGTAATTTATTACTTTCTCTGGTGTATAATGTTCTTTCTTTTATCCAAATCAAGGTATTTGGGGCAGAGATGTTTTGGGGGGGGGGCATCACTGCCCTCAGGTGGTGGGAGTAGGAGGCCCAGCCCCTGCTCCGTGGAACTGGAATCGAACCTCCATCCCTGTGGGCCCCAGTCCCGCGCACAACCACGATGCCACCGGGGCTCAGCCCGAGCTTTTTATAAACTCACGACAGCACTAGGTACTGAGAACAGGATTGTAAGTCAGAAAGACATGATGACTTCTCTTGGGAATGTGGAAGTGAATGAAAAAAATAGATACAAAAAGCACTAGTAGTAAAAGAAGATCATTTCTGAGCTCTAACCAATTAACTACATCCCTTTCATTGGAGTAGTAGTGAGCACCATTCTTCATATATTATTTACTTAAATATTTGAATATATTTTCTATGAATATCTTTACAAATATTTTTCCATCATCCATTACATTCCATCGAGTGTGTGTTAACTTACTTGACCCCACAGGTCAGGGTAGATTTCAAAACTATGCTGCTTTCACAACTACAAATCCATATGCATCACTTGTATTTTCAATAATGCTGTGGAGGAGGGAGCAAGTCTAGAATGATTTCAAGATTACTGTTGTGTTCTGTTTTTAGGTAAGTATCGAGGAGGTTGTCTCTGATGAAGACATATGCCATCAGAAGTGAAGGAGTATCCCCTGTGTTGATGTAGAAGTAGAGCATTCCAGGAAGGGCACAACAGGAGGAGATGTACTTAGCAACAGAGAGAATTCCGGAGAATTTGGAGGTACTGAGTGATAGGTTAAAGAGACTGGTGAGGCAAGAAGTTGGGATAATGTGAAGAACCAGATAGTGTTGGTCTGATAAAGCAAAATAAGAAGTTTGACCTTGATTATGGACATGACAGGAAGTCTGGACAATTTTAAGCTGAGGAACATTATAAACTTAGAATTTTCAAATCCTTCTCTATTTTAAGGTACCATGGATACCGTAGTTTTCTCAGACCTCTGCTTCTTCTCTTTGTTATCTGATTTTACTTTTACTCAGGTACCATAAGAGGATGATATGTATGAATATGATCAAAAATGGAAAAGGACTCACTGCTTTCATGTAGTATCCACTTAAGTTAGCTCAAAAAATAAATTGTTTTTGTTTTGAAAGGTCCCCAGATATGATGCCATGTGAACCAATTATCTACCACTCTCATCCCAAGACAGATTTTGCTTTCCTATCACAAGACATGTGTCAAGGGTTCCTGATTCCAAATGGTATTAGTGTCATTATTTATAAAAATCAATTGGAAACACATTCTTTCCTTGTCTAGTAAAACCAGGCTCTTCTTAAAGCATCATGGAGCTTTTAATTTCTTACTGTTAGAACAGGAGTAATGAGACTGAAGGAGGACACAAACGCCAAGCATTTGCCCAGAATTAGCCAGAGAAAAAACTGAGTAGGTGCTTTGAGGATAGCCAAGGAGAAGGCAGGAATGCAAAGAAGCAAACAAACAAACAAACAAACAAAGGAGTGAAGCGGCAGCACACCAACAAAGTTGGAGTCCCAAGAGGAAAGAAAACTGCTACAGGAAGTCAGCTAAATGCTGACAGCAAGTACTGGAAACAAAAAGTGCAGTTGAACGTGGTTTTTCCTTTTCTGAAAAGATGAGAATTGAAGACGTGGAATATTTTATAGCTGGTAATGGAAACACTAAGGTCATGAACTTAGAAGAAAATTTACTGACAAAGGGCTTCATTATAATTATAAGAAGCTGCGTACTCACCAAATAAATGTTAAAAAAAAATCATTATAGACCAGGTCAGAGCAGTTGCAAAAGTAGGGTTCTTTGTATAAATGGAGATAGCTTCCACTAATCACACTTCGGTTTTGACACTTGAATTCTTTTGAGTATTTATATTTCACCTTGCATTCTTTTCAAGGTGAGTTTTATACCCATTCTTGCAATGTAAAATATCCTCATTTGTTTAATGTGTTCTTATCGGTTTGAATCACATAATCTCTGATTCAATTAGGTAGATGGTGACTCCTGAGTTTCCTCCAGATTTATGGAGATATATTTATCCCTTAAAATCAGATAAAGAAGGCTGCTCAATGCAATATAGTAATTTATCATTTTCAGGAGAGGCAAATTTGCTTGCTATTTTATTACTGCTGTGAATCCACATTATCTTACAGGTGTTTTAAAGATCTGTCTAGATCTGATAAGCCCTTTCTATTTAGAATGAATTGATTCTCTCCTCCCAGAAAGGATAACCGGGCCCTGTGCCCTGTCGGCTCAGGGAGCAAGAATCCCGGGAATAGCAACATGAAACACAAAGGGAGCAGGGGTGTCCTCAGAAGTGGGTAGTTTTTTAATGAGTAGCTGATTATTAGTAATTATTTTAGATCTTTGGCCTGATCAAAAGGAAAGCTATTAGCTGGTAATGGATTGGATAAAAGAGCTCACATGAATAAAATTTCTTTAACATGAAGAAAAAAAAACATAGCCCATGGTAGATCAACTGTTGTGAAGTCTCTGAGGAGCACATGAAATCCTCTTAAAAGAGTTAGAAAGCCATAAGCTTTATTATTATTATGAAAGACTTAGAATTCTGTTTTTCTTCGTTTAAGGTACACTCTTAGGTTTAAAATTGAAAATTTAGAACTGGAAAAGAGAAGGCCTATGGGGAAACTGAAGCCTGGGAGGACACAGAATTTGTCTAATGCTGTATGCCTAGGGAAGGTACCCCTGGAAGGAAAGCCACATTCTTCAGAAATGGAACCTGTCTTTCCTGGTGATTGATCCTTGATAATCTTTCCCTCTTTTCACTCTCAGTATATCAAGAATAGTTTTATCATTTGTGTCTTTGCCACCTGAATATTAAAACTAACGCTCAGACATAGGTGAAATGAGTCATAACAAGGCAATAAGAATTACAGAGAGGTCTGTATATTGACTTATCTTAGATATTTAAGAAGAATGAAAAAGTGTGGCAGACATGCAGCAGTAATAATAAGAAAAAACTACAGCCCTTGTTTTCTCTTTGCTTTCAAAATATAAAAAAATTCTCTATTACCCCTTCATATATTTGAAATAAGGAAGAACTTTCAAAGAACAGACAAGTAATTGCTAGCCAGTACTCTGAATTGTTAACTGTCTGTGTTCTTTAGGTCAAGGGTCCTAGCAGTCATGGACAGAAATAGAGAACGCTGAATGACTAAGAATCAGGAACAGTGTATGTCAGGGTTATATACTTTCATCACAGGTATTTAATCTGTGTGCTAAGAAAATAATCGGAGAAACTACATTATATGAAGAAAATCATGACTTCTTAAGCTTTTATAGGCAGAGTACACAACCTCACTCGGCGCAGATGAAAATCAAGGACCATAGCCATGGATTATAACTCAGTGTAAAGAAAACAAAAATCCTTACATATGGACCAATAGATTACATCATGGAAAACAGAGCTAAGATGGAATTTGTCAAGGGTTTGGTCTTGCTTGGATCCATAAGTAGTACATGTAGAAGCAGTAATCAGAAATAAAGAATATCTCACTACGGCTTATTTTGCCATACGACACCTGTAGGCATTGAAAAGCAAGGATCTCACTTTGAAGACTAAGGTGTGCTTGACACTACTTATATCACGTTACTTTCTACCGCCGCTCATGCACATGAAGGTTGAATATTGATTAAGAAATATTGATTAACAACACACTGGATGCATTTGAATTTTGATATGGATGAAGAAAATTGAAATCACCATGTACTTCCCAAAGAACAAAGAATTTAGTCTTAGAAGACATATAGCCAGAATATTCCTTAGAAGTGCTGACAGTGAACTTCTCTTCACATGTTTTGCACATGGTATCAGGAGGTACAGGTTCCTGGGAAAAAGGAAACATAGTTAGTCAAGTAAAAGGCAGCACAAAACAGAAAGACCCTCAAAGAGATGGCATAGCAATGGGCTCAAACATCACAACAATCGTGAAGATGGTCCAGGACCAGGCAGTGCTTGGTAGTGTTGTACGCTGGGGTGGTCAAGAATCAGAACCCAGTTGATGACACCTGACAGCCATACCAAGGCAGTCAGCGTGGGGCTGTCGGTCATGCATTGGACTGGTAAACCTAAGACCATCGCTTTAAAACCAGCACCAAGCATAAAGATAAGGTGGTCTGCTTTTGTAAAGATAGACAGTCTCAAACCCCTGGATGGCATCCCTTCGATGTTCCAATGGTCTCCACGGCAGGAGCTTTAGTGATCACGTACAGTAATTAGTTTTTTTAAAGTTGATTTTGTCCTTTATTTTAAACATTGCAGTTAAATCTAGATCTTAGCATCACAGTGGTCTGCCTGTGTGTCCTGGATTTAAGTGTGGCATGGAAGGTCTCTCTTGGAGGGCTGAACAAAGCCGTCGTGGCCCATCTGGGAGAATGAAATGGAGGCAATTCTACAACATCCTAGCGTTGTTCAAAGAAGCCTGAACAGTAGAACAACGATGGCTTTTGCCCAGAGCTCAGTGTGTGCTCTGTGTTTAGCCCCCAGCTCATTATTGAATGGATACCCCCCGACTGGGAGCAATTTTTGTTCCTTGAGGCCAGCTGATACTGACCATGGTGCGGTCATTGATTTGAACATAATCTGCGTGTTGCATCTTTATTGGATTGCCACGATTCATTTAAAAGGAAATATTTTTGATCCTAGCTGACTGGCTTTCCTGGTGGGGTGGGGTGAGTGGGGGGAGGTGAGTGGCCTAGAAAAGGAAAATGACTTCTTCTATTGCCTTTGCGCTTGTGGCTGGACGGGAGAAGGATGGAAGTGCAGGACACCTTTTGCTATTCAGAGGCTTCCCGGCTTTAGCTTGGGGGCCTGCATGCATGATCCATTTTCTGTTTCCTGTCCAGCATCTCTTTGATGCAATATGCTCCACGTCTCTTCTCATTAACTAAGAACTCTATGAGGTCAATTGAGAAAAACAGTAGCTGGTGTGATGAAAACTTGCTGTGGCATGGCAAGGATATGTTATAAAGGTCTCTTACTTTGTCCCATTTTGCATTTCAGTATTATGTTGCAGCTTGGCTGCTTTGAAAAAAGAAATATTTCAGTAGGACCCTGCTAGGCATTTTTCTTCTTTTATTTTTCTTTTTAAATTTGCCTTTGAAATGCTAGATAAAACTGGGCTGCGTTACAACAGTCTTAAGGTCAACAAATGTAGGTCTAATAACTTCACCGAGGTCCATCACAAGCATGCAAACATCATCTTTGCGGCCATACTGAACAACAGAGTTGTAATCCGCAGTAAATCAATGTGATTCGTTCAAATTTTATGTCATAAATCTACCACTTTTTTATAATCTACCACTTTTTATGACTATAAATTATTGTCAGTGAGAGAGTGTGAGGTGCTTTCTCATCAGAGGAATTCCAAGGGGTTTTGTTTTAAAATAGAAAATGTGACAACATCGGCACAAGACACTGGGGAGGAAGAATATTGCCTTCCTGTGACCCAAAATACATAGAGTACACATGCTGCTGTGCAATGGAATTTAAATTCTTTTTTACCTATTAATAGTTGCTCAAAATCAGATAGCGTATTCTCCTTAAGGGCTTTAAGGAGCTTGAGATGGACTTTGGATCTCTATTGCTACCTCCAATTGATGCAAGAGATGATACAAAAACCTGGCACTGCCGTGATCATCTCACAGATATGTACCAATGCCAACAAAACAAAATTAAATTCTGGCAAATGGATCATAGAAAATTAGGTTGTCAGCAGGTGGCATCAAGTTGGTTCTGACCCATAGTGACCCTACACGCAGCAGAAAAAAATACTATCCAGTCCTGTGCTGTGATAGGTAGGGTTGTGGTGCCAACATGACCAACGACAAGAGGCAGGTCTGTTGTGACGACATGGCCAATGAACACACGTGATCAATTGAGGGACGGAGATAGAAAAGCCTTGGCAAGCTCCACCCTTGCTCTCTTGCTTTTGGATCTTCGGACCAGCAGACTGCTTCATTTGTCCTGTGCCTCGACCTCCAAGCTACACTACCCTTGGGACACCTAATCGTGGTCGGTGGAGCTGTGAGTTGAGGTTCCTTCAAGTCCTGCTTCGCCACGCTCCTGAAATATACATCTCTTGAGCTGGGGACTGGTGGCCATCTTTGCTGTCTACTGCTTGTGGCCAAATAGCCTGAATTGCGCTACAGAGGACTACTCGACGGCCCTGAAGACTCCAAGGAACTTTCAGTCTACTAGCTGTTTCATGCAAGTGACTTGCACCAAGCCAGTGTACTGCTTTATAGATTCGTTAACTTTATGTCTTATCTTATATATATCCTTCTATCTAAATAAATATATAAAGAGAATTACTAGTGTCCTGATTTTATTTCTCTAAGATAACCCTGTCTGACACACGTGCCATCCCCACAAGTATTGCTACGCGTGAGCCCATTGCTGTAATCACAGTGTCGATCATTTTGTCATACACCCTTTAATTTCTGGACTGCGGCTTCAATGAGTGTTGAGAGTAGATCCGATTAAAATGAACTATTTGACTAGAATCTTTTGTTTTCCATGATGTTGAGTGTTGGTTCATTTGTGAAGATTTGTTTTATTTACATTAAAGTATAGCCCATGTCACTCACTGCAAAATCAGATTCCCGGAGACCCTAGAGGACAGGATATATGGTTCCTACAACCGTACATCTTTAGAGGAGTAGAAAACCCTGTTCCCCTGGAATAGATGATGTTTGCTAACAAGCAACCAAGCCATAACCGCCCTGCCACCAAGGCTTGCCTACCCCAAGCTGTGCTATCTTTGGCAGCCTCATAGGAATGTGTAAGCTAGATCATCAATAGGGATGACGAGAAAAGACTTGATGTGCTTGAATTAAGGTACTGGTGAAGAATATTGAAAGTTCTATGGAATGCTAGAAGAACAAACAAATTTCAGAGGAGCTACAGTCAAAGTGCTTCTTCAAAGCAAAGACAATGAGACTAAATGTCATATACTTTGGACATCTTGTCCTGGGGGCTCTCCCAAGCCCTAGGGGCTTAGTGTCTTACTCATTACCAAGTCAGCCATGTGAAACCACAAGACATTCTATTAGAGAAAGATGAAGTTTTCTACCCCTGGTAAGACATAGTGTCTTGAAACCCCACAGGGGCAGTTCTACTCTCTGCTTATGAGTTCGAATTGACTTGATAACAGTGAGATCCAGAGAGACCGGTCCTTGGAGAAAGACAACAAGCTCGGTAAAATACAGGGTCAGCCTGGTGGAGTGAAATCTCTTAAAATGACCCTTTTATTCAAGCCTCTATACTTCCCACCAAAGGATGGGGTTGAACTATGCAAAAAGAGAATACCAAAGCAGCATGGATGCCTTTCAATTATGGGGCTGGTGAAGACTATGGAAATGTTTTGACAGAATGATCCTTAGGATAAAGAGACATTTTCTCATGCATTTTGGACATGTCAGGACACACCAGTCCCTGGAGAAGGATACTGTGAGAGGTAAAATAGAGGGGCAGCATAAGAGAGGAAGACGCTCACCAAGATGGATTGACACAGTAGCTGCAACAATGGGTTCAGGTTTAAGAACAACTGTGAGGGTGAGAGGGGACCAGGCAGATTTTCCTTCTTGTTGTTCATAAAGTTGCTTTGAGTCAGAATGAATACAAGGACATCTAACAACCACAGCATGCAAACATGGGTTTAGCCTGCTTGAAGTTATTCCCTTGGCTAAGAGAACCATCTCAGGAGCTGGAGCGGAGCAAATCTTCCGGCCCTCCAAGAAGGGCCATCAGTGGAACATGTGGAGATCCCTTCTAAAAGTGGCAGTGGCTGAGACCAGAGGCACAGAGACCATGGCTTGGAGGATAGGGAACACAAGAGAATCATGCTGAGACAAAAGACTGACGCCAGGAGGTAAGGAGATAAAACAGAAGAGCTTCCGGACCCATGAAAATGGAACCCAAGGGTTCATGTGACTGAGAGGGAGAGGACTAGTGAGAAACTTGGCTACAGGCTGAGAAGAAGCACTGCTGTGAATCAGCGACTATATCCTTAATATTTGATGATGCTGACTTCTGGTGACTTGTTAAATCTCCTAAGAAGACCCCATTAGCATGAGTATTGTCTGTGAGTTCCATGTGACCATCCAATGACATTTCGAACCCAGCAGAGAAGTAGAATGCCATGGGATGAATGGTGGGTGTAAAGAAGGAGAGGGAGGAACCATGTCTGATCTCTGCCTCGTCTCAATTGGCCTGGGTTGGGGTGAAGAGGGACTCTCACTGCTTGTTCAACAAGAGCATATCCAATATGGGAACCGAACGCTGTACTCAGTCAGTGAAAAAGAAGACCCCCAAAGGGATGGGCTGGATATTCTGTTCTATCATATAGAGAATATCCAAGAATCAGAACTAGCTCAAGAACGACCAACACCCACTGCAAAAAAAAAAAAAAAAAGAATCTGAAATTATCTCCTGCTATAAGAAAGTGGCTGATGAAATGTTTTGCACACTAAGTTTGTACTGAAAATACAGAATATTTTAGATCTTGATCCCTTTATCTTAGGATAAGGAAAACAAGGAAAATTACTGCTTCTCACAGGAAAGCGGTTGAAGGACATGAAATGAATAATAGCAATATAGCTGTAGTAGCTTTCTCCTTTATTTTTTTCAGGAATACAAAAATTCTTTCTAAATCACCAATATTTTAAAGCTTTTTATATTTTTACATTATTCAAAAATGAATTTAAAATTTATTTGAAAAGACACCTGAATTTTCCTGAATTTATTGGTCAAAAACAATAAACTTTTAACAGTCAGCATTTTACATCTCAGGTTTCGTGACTGCTACACATCTGCTTCCAAATTATACAATTCATCCAACTTCCTTTTAAGGGAGGATCACTTAATCCTCTTTATGTTTGAACTATAGATCATTGTGTTTAGATGTAGGGGTCTATAGCTAACAAAAATTATACACAAACTTTAAACATCACTTGAAGGGGTTAAATTTATTGGCATCTGTTTCTACCCTTCTGTCTTTCATAAGCAGTCATTGCAAACTCTACATTATTTGTAAAACTAGTCCATGAATGAAGATTTTAAAACTACTAGTTGTTTCGTTTCTATGGAAACCAGCAGTAATTGACACTGATTGCTGAACTCAGGGGAAGTAGAATCAGAAGGTACCATTATGAAGAAGGCATCTCTATAAACTATAAAGGCAAATTAGCTGCCAGAAATAACAATTTTACAGTAGGTTTATTATCCATGTAAAATAAATTTCTATACATAGAGCCCAGTTTATGTGCAGCAAGGTGCTAAAAGGCTACTTTCACTTTTCCTGGATAATGCATCTATTAAGGTATATGTGTGTCTATTTGTATGAGTGAAAATAGTGCCAAACTGAGTTTTCCAGAAATTTCAAATGCCGATAATGGTCTTCCATTTCACTGGGTCTGGGTGCACAGCATTAGCCTGGCTACTCCTCTGTATACTCTTGTGTATACTTTTGAAACTTGTTACTTTAGGCTAAGTACTAAATAAGCTACTCTCTTGAGTTCATCGAATGACGGCAGTAGGTTAACACATAGACAATGCTTCTGTATTCACCTTGTCTGTGACTCTAGTAAGGAAAAAAAAAGTGAAACCACCAGACAGTAAGCCCCCAACCAACTCAATAAAGTCAAATGTCTTTAAATTTATGCACATGTTATGCATAATTTTTATCCTTAGTTAATAGGGAAGACATTGAAAGGGCAGATTAGGTTGTTGGTTTTTCTTTTTCCCCTCACCTTAGTTCACTCTTCTAAACCCCATTTTACCCAGAAGCCGTGGAGGTGCGGTACATAATCATTGGGCTGTTAACTGCAAAGTCAGCCGTTCGAAGCCGCCAGCAGGAGAAGCCGCCAGCAGCACCCTTCTCTGGAGAAGGGTGGAGCTTTCTATTCCAGAAGTGAGTGCCAGTCTTAGGAAGGCACATGCATAGCTATCCCATAGTGTCCCTCTGGGTAAACTCCTGGGTTTAATGGTAGTGACACACAGAGAGAAATTTCCATTTAAAAAAGCATATGTTATTACCACTTAACTTATCTTTTTTAGAAGTTTTGATTTTTTGTAAAATTTGTATGATCTCCATGATCCAAAATAACTGTATTATTTTTGAAAATAAGTTGTTTTGACCTCCACATTTTCTGCAGGTTGATAAAATGTATGGCTCTAAAGCTAAACACCATCTTGAAGGGGGACTCACTGAATGCATCTGTAATTTTTCCAAAAGCACTCCATTTGCAGCTAATACAGATATATCATTCTGTAGTTCAATCACATCAAACAGCGTTGTACAGTTGCTACCACAATCGGTTTCAAAATATGCTCTTTTGTTATGAACTCCTTGATATCAGCTGGCTTCCACTCTCACCCCCTGCCCCCTCTACCTACCCAGAACCCTCATTTTATTTGCAGTCTCTATAGGTTCATAAATTCAGTGTTTCATATACTAAAAAATAAATAAACTACCCCCAAACCAGAAAAACTTATAACCAAAATTCAAGAGGGTTACCCCCAATGACAAAATATATCTGAAATCAAACCCTAATATATATATATTATATATTATGTTATTATATATATATATATATATATATATACACACACAAGAACAAAAGCAAAGGAAATACTAAAAACAAGTGGAGACCTAAAGTGCAATCAGAGGGGGGGATCAACTGAGAAGGTTTTAACAAGTCAAGTCGGGCCTGCCGGATCTCCTATGATCGTTTCCCCAATGCACTCTTGGAAAGCTGTTCCCACCCCCAATTCCTCTATTTGTTTTCATCTCCATACACACAACCTCTGCTTGCTCACGTGCCACCAAACCTAATCGTGAAATTGTTTTGTGTCTATATTTGTCTAGAATGATCAGATGTCTATAATTCTATCAGTAACCAATCAGTAAAAACACACTGCAGTGGAGGTTTCTAAACTGTCCAGAACGAGGCCTGGTGGCTCGGTGGTTAAAAGATTTGGCGGCTAAGTGAAAGCACCAGTTGACACCAAAGAGGCTTTTCTCGGGAGAAAGATGCGGGAGCAAGAAGGGCACCGTGTTTCCCTCGAGATCGCTCGTCTTGGCAGCTCTATGATTCAGTTCTACTCTATCCAGATGGTCTCTCGGAGTTGGGATCGACGTGACGGTTGTAGGCTTTTGCATTGGTTTATATTTTGGTTTACACTATCCAGAGTTTAAAACTAGCTGCACAGCAATCCTAAGATATTATTTATCTTTTGATGTTATGCAAAATTGGGGATGGGAAGAGTTGCCTGCACTTCACACATTTCAAGGCCCTGGTTAAACATTCTTGTAATCCTGGTATTCTTTTCTGCCATGCTCTTTTATTAATTCAAATTAATATAAAAAAATAAATTCAACTTACACACAATGAAGGAGAGGTTTATTATTGAGTTTATTTAATCTTGCCCTTTGTGCTTTTTTAATACTCTGAGTGACAGAATGGGAATTGTTCATAAAGCCCTCAGGACACATACTCACATAGTATAAATGAATAAAGGAAAAACGTGTGTGCAGATATTTTAGATAGACATTGACTCATGTCATCCTATTCCTCTTAGCACCAGTTTTTATTTTAAGGAACCAGTAAACTATTGTTATTCATACTTTGGTATTTTTACAGCCATTTTCTAGAAAGTAAATAAAGTGATTTTGTTACTTAAAGCAAAGCGACAGACCAAGTATGTTTGCCACTGGTAATAGTTGAGTGTTCCTGCAATATTGGAATTTGGAAAGCCTTATTTTTGCTACTCTGAGCTTCACAAAAATTGAAACTTTCTCTGAGTTTACCAATGGTGATATGTAGTATTATTTTTTTTGAATATTGGATGATAAATTTTGTCACCATTTGGAACATGTGTATTTTTCAGGAAATACTATTTTTTTAATTGGCAAATTTTGGCAACAAAAACTAAACACGCAAGTAAATAAATTTTGAAAGGGCTAATTTCCATTTATAATATCAAATAGAACAGAGAATTTTAATTAATTAAATTGATTCATGAAAATTAATTTTTGAACTCCTTAATGATCAGAAATGCATATTCAAAGACCTTTAATTTTTCAGTTTAAATCTGTGTGACTTTAGATTTTCTTCAGCAGCAACAATATATTGCAAAAATTATAAGTAGTAGAAGAATTGAGAATCCAAGTCTTACCAATTAACATAGATACTAAAGAAATTTGAAAAATATGTAAAATGATGTCATTCTCCCTAGTTTAAAAATACTATTTTTCTTAAAATTATGTTGTATTTCACATACTGTATCTTATTATCATATGAAAAGAAATAATGAATACATATTTTATAAGACTGGAATTTAAATTTGAATGTGATAAATGTCAATTGATAGAAGTATCTTAAGCCAAACCAAACCCTTTGGGGTCCTTAATACACTTTGTTCTTTATTCATCATTTATTGGGAACTCTTGCAAATATTATAGCAACCCATAATTCAAGTAAATCAAACATAATTGTAAATTTGTTGCCACTGTCAGTTTCAAAACATTTTCTTTCTTCTTGAACTCTTTGATATCATCAGCTCCCCTTTATCCCTTCCCTCCCCCACCTGAACTCTCCAGGGACTATTATTATTATTATTATTTTGCCATATTTTACACCATCAGGAAGATGTAACCCTCCTCCCTATGAAACTGTGATGTAGAGGATATATATTGAGAGGAAAGTCATCTGTTGGAGTTACTCTGCAGAAGAAAGAAGAAGTTTCTGTACTTGTAAAGATACAGGACCATCTCAGGAGCTCACAGAGGCCGTTGTGCCCCATCCTACACTTCACCGTCAATTGGGACCAACTTGATGTCACTGAGTTTTTGAGATACTATGAAAACAGATAGATATTAATGAAAATTCACTAAAATAATATCGACTAATGAAAACATGGAGAGGGAAAATTATACATAAATATTATAATAAACATGTGCATTAGTCCTCACACATGAAAAATAAATTGGAAAAAAGTGAAAACAGTAACTCATCAATAGTAAAGTGTATAGCTGAGCCAAGATTAAAATTCATTTTATAAACAAAATAAGTTATGCATTCTATAAAATTAAAAAGAGATTTTAAAGAGAAAATAATCAGAATGTGAAACTATCCAATTAAGATGTTTGATAATTCTCCAAACTTTGACATAGTTTATGAACCGCAAAGACACATAAAATCAGGTCAAAACTTGAGTCTTACTGCCTTTTTCTCTCTCACTCTTTGTATACACACACACACACACCCACACAGAGGTTTTGTGCCGATAGAGAACCCAACCTAAATATGATTCTTAATGAAACCACTTTTCAGTTAAAAAAAAATTTATCATGCAATTGATGTATATGCATTGATCATGATGAGTTGGATGAGCCTCCAATAAAATTGTTAAAAAAGAAAAGATTATCATTATCAATCAAATTATTCAATTTTATACAATGCATTATGATTAGGCTAGATCATATTGCATAGTTTACTAATATTTCAATATAATTTTAACTTGATGGAAAAACTAAAGAAATGTATTATTTTTTTCTTTTTGTAACTTCCTGTCAATCTATTATTAAATGCATTATTAATAGCTATTAGGTCACATATTATATCTAAGCAATAGAACATACCTGACATTTCAGTTAGACTAGCATATCTATTTTCCAAACAAGGAAGCTGATGCTAGTTCATTCAGTTATAGAGTTATAGAGTGAATAAACCTGAGCAGAGGAATTTACACCCAGGTTGAAACTTGGCTATCATTTTTGCCATAGATAGAGAGTAAATATAAAATTAGGTTAAATATAAAAATTAATATTTATTTGAATGGATTATTATTTAAGGGAAAACAGTTTTAGTATCGAAATCATTCTTGGACATAAACCAAGTTTATGGTAAAATGGTAAAAACAACATTATTAGGCCAAGTGGTAAAAACACTGCATTGCATACCGCGCTTTGCTTCAAAGGTGGAAGAAGAAGAAGTATTGAGCACAGTGAATGTTGATCCAAAATAGTGCTTTGTAATTGCAATCTGACTTCCAGCAGGAAAAGTACCTTTCCCGTAGTAGGTCTTTAAGCAGTAGACCCCAAAGGTACCAGCATAGTGGGTGGACCATATAGAAAAGAATGCATCACTTTGTTATACAGCATAGCTTGGACAGAGTTGCAATTTTAAGCAACAGATTGGTAGGAAAATGAGTCTGTATGGAAAGTAAATTAGTACACAGTGAATATACTTGAAATAAGTGAATGTGCAATATTCAAAATTTAAAATAGGAGATCTGAATCCAGAGTGAAGCATTTTAAAACAGACAGGCATCGTGGGACTACAACCCTCTGGACATCACAGAAAAGGATGCTGGAAGAACTACTACAGAGACCAATGCAGGAGGCAATGTCATGAAGGGTTGCTCTCCAATTCATCATACGACTCTATTGTAGCAATGAAGAAATATACAACTTTCCTGTAGTTCTTCAATGCTTCCCAATTCTACCTTATAAATCCAAGTAGATCAGAGGATTTACACTGGTACAGATAGGAGTTGGAAATAGGGAACCCAGGACAGATGATCTCTTTGGGACCAGTGGTGAGAGTGGCCATACTGGGAGAGTGGAGGGAAAGTAGGGTAGAAAAAGGGAACTGATTATAGGGATAAACATTTAACCTCTTCCCTGGGGTATGGACAATGGGGAAGTGGGTGAAGGGAGACTGTAAGATATGACAAAATAATAACTTTAAATTATCAAGGAGGGATTAGAGGAGAAGGAGGAGGAAAAATGAGGATCTGATACCAAGAGCTCAAGTAGAAAGCAAATGTTTTGAGAATGATGAAGGCAACAAATGTACAAATGTGCTTGATACAGTGGATGTATGTGTGGATTGTGGTAAGGGTTGTATAAGCCCCCCAAAAATGATTTAAAAAACTTGTGAATTAATTGTGCCACTTAATTGTGATATCAAGGCATATAACTATATTTGTAAATGTGTGTAAATATTATTAACAGATACTGGCAATTTTCCATTTCTGTAAGGAACTCATGTAATCATTGAGAGAGTGGTATAAGTATTAGGAGGAATGATTTTGCTTGACTATTTTTTTCTTTCTTTTTTGTGGCATCACTGCCCTGGTGGGAGTAGGAGGCCCAACTTTGTACGTGGAGAACTGCTGCTGGATCTGAACCGTCAATCCTGTGGGACGCAGTCCTGCACACAACCACTACACCACCGGGACTCAGCCCTACTTGACTATTTAATTCAGTATTCTTACATTCAGAAAAGACAGGGCGAGCTAGTCACAAACCTAGTTTTCTATGCTAGATTCACTCCCCCAGATCTCTCTCTCTTTTAATTAAATCATTTTATTGGAGGCTCATACAGCTACTATCACAATCCACACATACATCCATTGTGTCAAACATTTTTGTACATTTATTTCCCTCATCATTCTCAAAACACTTGCTTTCTACTTGATCCCCTGGTATCTGCTACTCATTTGTCCCCTTCCTCCCAGCTGCCTCCTCCCTCATGAACCTTTGATAATTTATAAATTATTGTTATTTTGTGAAGACTCCCTTCATCCCCTTCTCCCCTGTCCATTCCCAGGGAGGGGGTTATCTGTAGATCCTTGCAATATGTTCCGCCTTTTTACCCCACCTTCCCTCCACCCTCCCAGTATCGCCCTTCTCACCACTGGTCCCCAGGGGTTCTTCTGTCTTGGATTTCTTGTGTTTCCAGTTCTTGTCTGTACTAGTGTACATCCTCTGGTCCAGCCAGATTTGAAGGGGATCTATGTACATATATTTATAAGTTTAATATTATGGAACTATATGAACAGTGGGACCCTACTCAAGTATTCCCGATATAAGAACACTTTGTTCTAATAACTCAGCAGTCTGAGATGCCCAGCTCTCTTTAAAAGGACGCCTTTCCTAGGACATCAGAGTGATACATCGTTAAATTGTGTTTAGCTCTCTGGAAGTGTTAATTATCATAAGGTCCATTGGTTTGATAATTTCATGCTTCAACAGAATATCTTGTAACAAAATTGTAAAGAACAGTGCTTTCCCAGCTTGCAAACAGATACCCAACCCAAAGAACCTTGAACGAGATCTCAAGAGAACTTATTTGCAGTCGTATTAGGAGAGCCCCCTTTACACAACAAAGCCTTGTTTTCAAGATTTAATTTTGTCATTGCTTTTCGTTTTCTGTAATGCCTGCTTGATTAAAAAAAAAAGGCCAAGGTATCAGCAAAACAGAGACAGATTTTTTTTCTTTTTGCGGAATGACATAAACCTGTCAGAATGCTGAGCTTTGATGTTCCATTAAGTGATCGATGTAGATTACTGACTTTTGGCTAAATGCTACTCAACCAGATAAGGTCAATACCTGTTAGTTCATTGGTGGAATAATTAATCAATCAATACAGGATGCTTGAAGTCAGGGAGAATTGTTGCCAGGCTTGTATCTCTGGTTTTGGTCACAGAAATTATTTTAAAACATCCTTACAGCATTAACCCCCTCTGTGCAAGGTCTATTGTAATGCTGTGGAACTACAGGAAAGGGAGAGAAAAATTCAAGTGAGCAGCACTCCTTGTAACCTTGAGCTCCCCAGAAAGAAAAGCCTCTAACAAGCTGAGTGCATCATCATTAGTTCTTCCTTTCACATCGTCTTCGCACTCTGCCAGTGAAATAATGACATGCAATTTTTCTATTTTACAGTTGGACCACATGTCTCTATATTCTTCGGCACAGCCACTCACCCATCCCCCAGACTGCCTGGGTGAAGGCTGGAACTGTTCACCTTTAAACATCACAGCTAGAGGCTTTTAGGGTGGCTGGTTTCCTAAGAGCTCAAAAAGGACCCCGTGGCTTCACGGAGAAATTCTCTCCTCTCACTCTTTGCTGCTTACAGTGCAACCAAACCTCCCTTCTTAGAAATGCAGAAGGTCTTGGAAAGGATCCTTTGTGTGTTCAAAGTTGTTTATGCTGTAATTTCTTTGAACTCATGTGTCGACAAAATTCATAACAATCTCCATCTTGCTAAGAGATAATTGCTTACTTGGCTTTTTTCTTCTGGATCAAAGTATCTTGGTTCCTTTTGTAAATAGTTTATTGTTGATTATAGTAAGTCTATATATGTAATACATGCTGCATATGTGTATTTATATGTGTATATGAAGAGGCCTGGTGGTTCTTCACTTTTAGCATTGTGCTGCTATTTTGAAGGTCAATGGTCCAAACCCACCAGCTGCTGTGGGAGGGTGTGGGGGTGGGGATGCGACTGTCTACTGCTCTCAACCGCCTCTCAGAAACCCCATGGAGCAGTCGGACTCTGACTCGTTAACAACTGCTATTAGTTGAAATATACTTGTGGACAATATACTTATTTATAAAGCTACTCATATACATGAAAATACGTTTATATATAAATAACGAGTGCAAAATCGATATATAAACATCTATATGTATATATGTGTGTGTACATATATATGTGTGCAACACTGTGCCATCCTGTACCATCTTCACAATTCTTCTTATGCTTGAGCCTATTGCTGTAGCCACTCTGTCAGTGCATCTCCATATATACACATATGCACACACAACTCCAAATATATACATACGCACACACATATACACACATATGTTGCACATGCATACAGACAGAGGGAAAATAGTTTAAATAGTTTAATAGTTTAAATAGTTTAAAATAGTTAGTGAAAATATAATGACTTTTCCTTTCCCTTTTGAAGTAAATCATTATATTGAGGGATCTTACAGCTCTTCCAACAATTCATAATGACTTTTTCTATGTACTTTTTAAAGCTTCCTCTTGTGCATGTATGTGCACACATATGCATGTGTGTATGCACACATGCATATCACATAACAAAAAGTATTTTCCAATTCAACAATTTGTGCATATACAGTCATGAAACGTTATGTTCAGCATTAATGCAAATTGCATGCTACAGCATAGATAAACCTTGAAAACACGATGCTGATTGAATAAACCAGCCAAAATAGTCAAGTGAATCTTTTTATGATTTTTGCAAACTTCTATGAATTATTTACAATACCAAATGACAATGGTCTCATTTGTTTTAAAATACTCTTATAATGTGCAACAAGACTCAGGGATAGCCATGGTCTCAGCTTTTAAGGAATTTAGACATTTTTAACCATATTTAGTAGAGTATGGTTTTCCTCTGCTAACTCCCTCCCTCCCTCTCTCTCTCTCCCTCCCTCCCTCCCACCTCCCAACCAGCCCATGCCGACTCATAGCGACCAGGTCATGCAGGGTAGAACTGCCTCTGGGAGTTTCCAAGATGGTAGCTCTTTACAGAGAGCTCTCGCTTTCTCCACAGAGCAGCTGCTGGTTTCAAACTGCTGACCTTGTGGCTAGCAATTCAACATATCCACCTCTATGCCACCACCACTCCTGTTGCATCGCTCGATGTTGTTAGGTGACATACATTTAGTCCCATCCCATAGCAACCCCATGCACAATAGAAGGAAACACTGACCAGTCATGCGTCATCCTCACAGTCGTTCCTAGATGCCTGAGGAAATCATTCTGGTGTGTAGTCTTTGAGTCAAGCCACCTCACTGAGGGCCATGCTCTTCCTCTTGCCCCTCTACTTTACCAAACACAATGCCCTTCTCCAGGGATCGGTTACTCCTGGCAGCATTTCCAAAATAGGTAAGAAGAAGTCTTGCCATCCCTATCTCTCAGGGACAATCTGACTGGAGTTCTTCCCAAACAAATCTGCTTGTCCATTTAGCAGTCCATTATAGTTTCCATTTTCTTCTCCAGCATCATAATTCAAATGAATCAAAACTTTGTCAGTCTTACTTATTCAATGTCCAACTTTCACGTGTTATGAGACAAGTGAAAATGCCTTGACTTGAGGCCGGCATTCCCTAGTCTGCAGAGCCGCATCTACTGCTCAACTCAATCCTTCCAGCAACCCTGTGAAGGAGCTTTTACAGAAGGATTGAATTCAGTTCAATTACTTGATGAGAAATGTTCTGTATTAGTCTGAGCAGACTGGAGAAACAAACCCAGGGAATCTCATAGGTGTTTAAGGGAGCACATTTTATGTAAGAGCTAGGGGATATTGGGAAAAGAACCCAGTCTAGATCAAGTCCTGAAGTCCAATATTGGCCCATATGTCTGCTACCAATCTAGAAAGTTCTTTGCAGATTCCTGAAACATATGTAATGACCCTGAATGCAGGAAGATCACAGGCCAGTGGGTGGAAAGTCTTGTGGACCCAGGGGCAGTGGAGGCATCTCAGTGCTGGCAGGGTCTCCACGTGGCTCTTCCAGCTCCCAGGGTGGATCCCTCCAGCTAGCGATGATCTCCTTTGTAATTCCAGATGATGTCATCAAGCTGCAACCTAATTGACTGGCTGAACTCCACCCCTTCATTCTTAATACTCCCAAATTGGCAACAGATTATGCAACTCACGAATGCTCTTTTCATATATCCTTAATCAAAATCTACATTTTCACAAGACCTCAGGTGATTGTGTGCTGAGATGTAGATTCACTTTAAGAATATTTAGGGTCGAAATGCAAATACTCCCAAGGTGTCCAAGTGGGATGAGCCAGTTTGAAGATCTAGCTTCAAGAGAGGATTACTGCACCAACAGTACTGTCAAGTTGAATCTGCATCATAACAATCCTCTATATGCTTTCCAAAGCTATGTTTGCAAGATCAGACCACCTCATCTTTTTCTCACAGAACTGCTGGTGGATTGGAACCAACGTTGTCTTTAATAAGATGGGCCATGTGGTGTGTGTATGAGCATGCTCATTCCTCACCCCTTATTATTGCACATGGTACCTCTCGGTAAAGGTTGGTTTTGCCAGAAGGATGATTTTGCTCACATTTATTCACCTTAGGCATCACCCCCTGATTAAGAAGGTATTTTGTAAATATCTTGTGTATAATTTGGCCCTTATATTACTGTTTATTTGTTTTAAAATAGCCTTCTAGTGTAACTTAGAGTTTGTTAAATGAACTCCTTCTAATCGAATCATTTTTGGTAAATTTGTGCTACAATTCAATTTAAGCACATTTCCATCATTCCCAAACATTTCCAACTCTGGATGGCAGTCCATTCTTAGGTCTATAATTAAAACCTATCCATGTTCCCTGGCCCCTCATCCTTCCCAATACGCTGCAACCCTATCGGAAATAGTAGGAATGTTCCACGTGCTTTCCAAGGCTATATATCTGTATGGGAGCAGCCTGTCTCCTATTTCTTCAGAGAAGTGGCTTGAGAGTTTATAGATGTGCTTTTTCTAGGGCTTCTGCCATCTGACTTCTGCTTAGCATGTTTTAAATGTTTCTTTTTTAGCATGTATTAGCAGTGTATTACTTTTATTACTGAACCATCTTCTATGATACATTTAGCCTACATTTTACATACCCATTCACCAGCTGAGAGACATCAGTTTCCATTTGTACCAACCACAATTATGAAAGATATTATGAAAAATATTTCCAAGAACAGTATCAAATTATTCAATAAGTAAGGCAAACACTGCCTTACTTGTGTTATTTACTAATCTGTAGTGAACACTTGCACATTTTGTGACACCAACCCAGAGATTCTGATGGTAGGTGGTACCTTCTTTCAACTTTACAAAAGCATACTGAAGAATAATCAGAGCCTCTTTTCAAATATACAGTCCCTGACAGATGAAAAACATGTGATACTTTTCAGTTCAGATTACTAAGTAATCACAAGTAAACCCATGTTTACCTTGCCCATGTGGCAGCTGAAGGCACCTGGCTCTGGAAGTTCATTTGCTTTGTGTAGATATAGTATTATTGGTGCCATTGTTATTTTGGGGAAGATACCTACACAAGTAATTTCTGAGTCATATGGTAAGCTTATATTTAACTTTTCTTTTCTGGGGGTGGGGGGCATCACTGCCCCCTGGTGGGAGTGGGAGGTCCAGCCTTGTTCTTGGAGAGCTGCTGCTGGATTTGAACCGCCAACCCTGTGGGCCGCAGTCCCGCACACAACCACTCTGCCACTGGGACTCAGTCCATATTTAACTTTTCAAGACATCCACAAACTGTTTTCCTAGTTAGCTGTATCATTTGCCATTCCTTCAAGCAATACTCAAAGGATTTCATTTTTCCACATCATGAAAAAGTCTTTTTTCTGTCTGGTTTCTTCTAGTCATTTTGTATTGAAATGATAATTTACTTAGAATTAAATTGACTTAAAATTAAAGCATTTTACTAATAAAATAATAAAATTTAAATTAATAAAATTTAAATAATAAATAATTTATGTATTTATTAATAATAAAATAAAATTACTTAAAATTTATATGGGTAAGAGACATACAATTGAATTGTCTTACTATAAATGATAAGAATTCTTTACATATACTTCATAAATTATCTCTTCAGATATATGATTAAAAATGTTTTCTCCCAATGTGTAAGCTAACTTTTTATTTCTTAATGATATTTCTTAATGTTCAATAGCTTTTAGTCACATTAAAATATTTTGTAAGTGAATCTTTTTTCCAGTGCCTTTCATGTGCAGTAGTCACATTTCATTTACCAGTATATTTCCCTGCTAGTACACTGCTGGTTAAGAGTCACTGAGAGCCTTCTGTGGGTTAAGTACAGTTCTAAATTCCCTACCTGGATTAGTCCTTTAGATTTATAGAAGAGGTTATCAGGGGTAGGAATAGACTCAAGGGCAATGGGCCAGAGGTCCTCAAACTTTTTAAACAGGGGGCCAGTTCACTGTCCCTCAGACCATGGAGGGCTGGACTATAGTTTAAAAAAAAAAAACTCTGAACAAATTCACTGCAAGCACAGGATGCGTACACTACTAAGCAAGACAGCAATGGTGGTAAAAACACTCGGCGGGCCAGATAAATGCCCTTGGTGGGCCGCATGTGGCCCACCGGTCAAAGTTTGAAGACCCCTGAATTATTCCCACAGTCAGAGGAGAAGTGGTAAAACAGGTCAAGTAGTCAGACTCTGGAGTTCAATCCCTTCATTACACAATACCTCCTCACTATATTTCTATGAATATAATATACAAATTCAGAATACATAAATATATGCCTTTCTGCCTGCTTTCTTGCTAATGATGCTATCATGTAGCATCAAAGAGCTAGATGGAGGGGCAGTTAAAGTTTCTGAAAATTAAGGGGAGAAAAATAAGACAGTCTGCTTCCTCAAAGAGGAAGAACCTTGGAAACTCTATGGGACAATTCTACTCTCTCCTGTGGCATCTCTATGAATTCAGCCAGCTCCACTTTCCAATTACCTGACTTGAGAAACATTACCGAGCTATGACTTTATTTGAATTGATTTACTATCAGTAAGCATAATTCTCAAATATCCTACGCTATTCTTTTGTACACAGAAACAGCTTTATGCTTTTCTAATTAATGTATTGTAGAGAAATTTATGAAGTAAAAGTTTGAAATACAAAATGATCACTCTGGTGTTGGTAAAACACATTGAATATACCAGCGACTTGCAGAAGAACAAACAAATCGCTTTTAGAACACGTACAGCCAGGAGTACAAGCCATGTTTCACGGCAGGTACTCTTGATATTTTATCAAGTGGGTCCCCTCCCTGCAAAAGACATCCTCCATGCTAACACCGAAGGTCAGGGGTTAAAAGAGGACTCCCAAGGAGATAGGTCAATACAATGGTTCCACGATGAGTTCAAGTCAAGCCATGGGGATGAGGATGGCCCAGCACTGACTGTCTTTTGTTCTGTCATGTATATCATCTGTATGAGTTGGCACCAGCTCGATGGCACCCACTAGCAGCATTTTCACTCAAGTAAATTGTATAGCTCTATTTGCAAAACAGTGGCATCCATTATAAACAAATGAGTTATTAAGCAAATGAGGCAAAAAGTAACATCTATTTTAAATCAGGAAACTTCTCAAAAGCACATGCAAATATTTCGGTAATTGCATTTTATTCATTTCAAATCACAGTCATTTTTATATTCATAAAAATTACAGATGGATAATTAATCATAAAAAAGACATGTTTGGGTATATTTGCATTCCTATTATAGGGAATGTGATTTGAAATCTTTATCTTTAGACTTTTGTTCTCTAATTTGTATCACTAGTCATATGCCATGAGAGAAATTACTATATTCTATTTATTTTATTTTAAAACAACAACAATAACAAGATAAAGAAGGGCATCGGTCTGAGGATGAATAAAAAAGTACATTTCTGTCCAAGTCTCAAAGAAGAATCCATCCTTCATCATAGTAAAGCTGGCAGTGACTAAAGCTGCCATGTTAGGAATTGCCTCCTGTAGACACAGAGGCACGTGGGAGTCTATAGCTAGCTCATGGCACAACACAAGTGCTACTCTCTTACTGTAGTAGAAAGTGGACTATCTTTTTGTTTCCTGAGACTGTCAGAAGTGCAAAAACCTTTGATCAGAGTGACAGTTTTAAAACCCTTAAGGAAACTAGAGTTGATAGTAAAATAGCTGAGGCCCAGAGATCACCTCCTCCATTCTTGACCTTTGACTCTCACCTTTCTATGATGTTAAGACTAACTCCTTGAGAATTCTTGGGTAGAGTCTGAGCAGATATCACAGAGAAGTGGCAGTCATTTGAAATCTTGCAAAGAAAGTTATGGACCTCTTCAGCTGTCATCCTGTCAAAGCATAAAAATTAAAATAAATATTCAAATATCTATTTTAAAAAATTCACAAAGAAAAATATTTACCTAAATCAGCTTCAAGACCAAACTTGGAACACACCTACTGAAAGGACCTGTGATACTATTTATTTATGACAAATGCCCTCCATCATTCTGCATTTTTTCTTCATAAAGGGCATATTACATCCCTTACAAGAAATGCTTTCAAAAATCAAAAACCTTTACAATTTACTATTTAGTTGAAGGTAAAAGTATGACTTTACATATACATATAATAGTATAATATTATGGACATATTACAGAGAATAATAGCGATCTTTGAAATCTAGAATTTCAGCTTTTGAAGTACAATTGTGTTATAGAATTTAGAATGTCATGCATTCACAGATATCTTAATATTGATGCTGCTGAGGTTCGTCATATGCACATAACTGAAATGGGACTGGCTGGCCTTCACTCAGCTCTGGGGGAAGTGTACCTATAGGGTGTGAACCTATTAGTTTGTCATACTGTGGTGGCTTGTTTGCTGGTGTGATGCTGAAAGCTGTGCCTCTGATATTTCAGATGCAAGCAGAGCCACACGTAGTGAACAGGCTTCAGAGAAGCTTGCGGACTGGAAAGAATATAGATAGTATTAGGCAAGGATGATGAGACTTTATCTCATACACTTTGGTTATGTTAGCAAGAGAGACAGGTCTCTAGAGAAGGACAGCATGCTTGGTAAATTAGAGGGACAGTGAAAAAGAGGAAGCCCCTCAACAAAATGGATTGGCACAGTGGTTGCAGCAATGGGCTCAAGCATAGGAAGTATTGTACAGATGGTGCAGGACTTAGCAGTGCTTCATTTTGTTGTGCATAAGGTCACTATAGGGCAGAACCGACCTGATGGCACCTAAAAACAATAATATCATTTTTGATGTCACAAGGTTTATTGCTAAAGCAGACAATACCAGAAAGATGTTTACTTATGTTTCATTGACTTGCAAAGTCGAGTGGCCTTTACTAGATGGTGGATACCCCTGAGAAGGATGGGAATTGCCGAACCCTTCATTGATTTCATCAGAAACTTGTGGAAGAATCAAGAGGTAGTTGAAGGAACAGAACAAGAAAATGCTGCATGATTTAAAATCAGGAAAGCTGTGTGCCAGGGTTATATCCTTTCATCCAACTTGTTCAATATGTACATTGAACAAATAATCAGAGAAACTAGATCATATGAAGAAGACTGCAGCATCCGTATTGGAAACAGGCTTATTAACAAGCCATGGTATGTACATAGCACAGCCTTGCTTGCTGAGAGTGAGGAGAAATTGAAACATTTGCTGATCAAGATCAAGGGTTGTAGCTTTCAGTATGGATTAACAATGCAAATAAGACCCAAATCCTTACAACATGGCCAAGAGAGAGCATCATGATCAATGGAGAAAAGCTAGAAGTTGTCAAAGATATTCTCTTCCTTGGATCCGCAATCAATGTTCATGAAAGCAAGAGTGTAGAACTCAAAACACGTATTACAGTCAATAAATCTACTGCCCAAGACCTCTAGAGAATATTGAGGAGCAAGGATCTTACTTTGAAGACTAAAGTGCTGGATTCAAGTCCTGATGTTCTTCATTGGATCCTATGCATGCGAATGTTGGACACTGAACAGGGAAGGCTAGACAATTTGATGAATTTGAATTATGGTGTCTGGAGAAGAATATTGAAAATATCAGGGTCTGTTAAAAGGGCAAACTTATTTGTACTAGAAGAAGTAAGGCCAGAGTGCTCCTCGGAAAAAGCTGGCCAGGCTTGCGGTTGCCACAGCTGCTGCATAAATGGGAGCAGACAACATGGGGACAATTGCAAGGATTGTGCAGTGTTTCATTCTGTTGTGTATCGGGTTGCTATGGGTTGCAGCTGACGGGATAGCACAGAATAACAGTGATGACAACAACAATAACAACAATAGGGTTTCTAGATCTTTAATTTTTCTGAAAGCAGATTGCTCTCCCCCTTTTACCTACAGAGAGACTGACAGGTTAGGATGGAACACTTCCTTTAGGTGCTGAGCACTGTAGACACTGTTTCAGCAAGCCAGAACATGATGTGAAGTGCCCGAATCAGCTCTGACTCAGTACAATCAGCTCTGACTCTGTACAACAGGAGGAAACACTGCCCACAATTGTTATCTTTGAGCCCACTGTTTAGTAGCCACTTGCCAATCCATCTCGTTGACTCTTACTCTTTTTAATAGGACCTCTACTTTACCAAGCAAGCAAGCAAGATGCCCTTTGAAGGGACCATTCTTTCTCCATAAGGTGTTCAAAGTACTGGAGAGGAGTTGTCACTCTTCTTCCACCTATGGAACATTCTGACTGTACTTCTTTCAAGACAGACTTGTTTCTTCTTATGGCAGTTCTTGATCCTTTCAGTCTTCTTCACCAGCACAACAATTCAAAAGTGTTTATTCATCTGGATTCTTTCTTATTTATGTCACATTTTCTCATGCATATGTAACAATTGAAAATACCACGGCTTAGGGGCTGAGCTCCGGTGGTGCAGTGGTTGTGTGTGGAACTGTGGTTCACTGGGTTGGCATTTCAAATCCAGCAGCAGTTCTCCAGGAGCAAGACTGGGCCTCCTACTCCCACCAGAGGGTAGTAATGCCCCCCCCCCCAAACAAAGCAAAAAATAAAGAAAATGCCATGGCTTAGGTTAGGTGCACCTAATTCCTAATTAGGTTAGGTGCACCTAATTCCTCAAAGTAACATCCTTTGATTTGAACACTTTAACGTTTTCTTGGCAGCAGATTTTTCTCAAGCAATGTACCTTTTGACAAAATAAATGTATATTGTGAGTTATGTAGGATTTATATTTCAGATAATCAGCTTTGTATTCAACAACTTAAATTATTTATCAGCATCCATGTTTTCTTGACTGCTGCTTTCCTGATCATGGATGGTGTATCCAAGCAAGATAAAATCCTTGAAACTTCAATCTTTTTCTGTTTATCATGATATTATTTATTGTTTCATTTGTGAGGTTATTGATGTTTTTCTACATTCAGTTGTAATGCACATCAGAGGCTGTATTCCTTGCCTTTTAGCAGCCTGTAATACTTTAAGTCCTCTCAATTCTCACAAACAAATTGTGTTGTATCTGTCTTTGTAAGGTCTTCATCCAATCCTGAAATCATGCTCTTTTTCTGGTAATTCATTTTCTTTGATTATTTCCTCAGCATACAGTATTGGTAAGTATGGTGAAAGGCTAGAACCCTTTTATGATCTTGAAGCATGCAATATTCCCTTGTTCTGTCCAAACAACTGCTTCTTGGTTCATAAACAGGTTCCACAAGAGTACAGTGAAGATCTCTGGAATTGCTGTTCTTCTCAATGTGACTCCTAGTCTGTTATGATCAACAGAGTTAAATTCTTTTGCACATTAAATAAACATAAATTAAGGTCTTTTTTTATTCTCTGCTTTCTGCCAAGGCCCATCTCATGCCAGCAATGATATGTCACTTGCTCCAGACTCACTTGTGAATCAAAGTTGAGTTTCTGGCAGTTTCAATGTACTGCTGCAATGATCTTCAGTAAAATTATACTTCCATGTGATATCAATGATATTATTTGATCATTTTCTAGTCTGCTGAGCCACTTTCTTTAGAATGGGGAAACCGTGGATCTCTTTCAGGTGATTGGCTTGTTGGCTGTCTTCTAAATTTTTGGCAACGCTAGATGAATGTTCCCAGTGTTTCATCGGCTTGTTGAAACATTGCATTTGGCATGCTAGCATTTCTTTGAGCCCTGTTTTTCACTAATGCCTTCAACGCTGCTTGGACTTCTTTCTTCAAAATCATTGGTTCTTGATCGCATGCTAGCTCTTGAAATGGGCATTATTGGTACAGTGATGCTATGTATTCTTTCCACATCCTTTTGATGCTTCCTGCATCATTCAATATTTTTCCATAAAATCTTTTAATATCACAAGTTGAGGCTTGACATTTTCCTTTAGTTCTTGTAGATGGAGACGTAGGCTGATCATGTCCTTTCTTTTTGTATTTCTCACTCCAGGTCTTTGGCATTGTATATACTAATTTGCTTTGCCTTCTTAAGTTGTCCTTTGAAGTGTTCTGTTCAGCACTTTTTAGGTCTTCTTTTATTCAATTTGCATTAGCCATTCTATAATCAAGAGCAAGTTTCAGCTACTCTTCTGATATTCACTTTGATCTTTTCATTCTTTCTTGTCTTGCTAGTGGCCTTTAGCTTTCTTCAGCTATGATGTTATTGTCAGCTCTTTCTGCCAGTGGGTCTTTCTGTGGTGTCTTGCATGTTGCTGTGATGCTGGTAACGATGCCACTGATATTTCAAATCCTAGCAGGGAACTCAGGTGAAAAGGTTTCAGTGGAACTTTCAACTAAGAGCATACATTGCCAACTTCTGAGTGGATGGTCAATCAGCCACTGAAAACCTTATGTTTAGGGCAGGTCATAGCCAAGGTTTATTTTTTGCTATTCATACAAATTCTGCTATTGAATAGGTAACTTTCCAGTGCAAGTATTTACTCTTGCTGAGGTTATTGGCTTTCTCTCTCTGCCTCTTAATGAATGAACCACAGGGGATACATTGTCTGTAAGCATTACAGAAACAACTGCATAGATCTTGTGTTTGCTGGCCTATGCTTTAGCTCCGAAATGACAAATTACTTCTACCCACAATCTACTGGATAGAGATTGTCTTGTGACTTTGTTAACCTGCAAGTTGGTTGAAAAGAGCCTATAAGGAGAAAAGATATACCCACTGGTGAATATCTAAGATGTGCATCATAGGTTCGAAATCTACTCTCCACGAGTGGAGGCAGAGAGCAGGAGCAAAGTTACAAATTAAGAAAAAAGAGAGAGAAATTTATTGAGTGATAATATTTCAGTTGAAATAATGAGCTTTAAAAAAGTTACTATCGGGCTGAGCCCCGGTGGCCTAGTGGTTGTGCGCAGGTCTGCGGCCCACTGGGACGGAGGTTCAATTCCAGCAGTGGGGCTGGGCCCCCTCCTCCCACTACTGGAGAGCAGTGATGCCAAAAAAAAAAAAAAGAAAAGAAAGAAAAAGTTACTATCATCTTAAATTACTGCAGGGAATTATTTAAAAATGCCCATTCCGGTAACCCTGGCTGTATTGCAGACTTTTTTTTCCCTAGAGTGCTCCCCATAAACCCTGTGCACACTGATCTCTGCGTCAGTGTCGGCTTCTAAGGAAGGAACACATGCATCTCATAATCATTCTCCATATGTCTCACTGTGACTAAGCTTTAAACTTCCAGGATGCAAAGTGATACTCTAAAATTCAATGACTTACTTTCAAATTTTGTTCCTGTTATTAAAAATGTTATTATTCATCAGTCAACTATTTTTCTAAATCTATCCAGTAGTCCAATAGACCATTTCGTGAGTGGTGTTTGGCAGTTAGAAAGAATTGGATAATCAAAGGTATATTTAAAAAACCTGAATAATGTCTTAAATATTCTGAGTAGCCATGTAAACGTCAGCAACAGGAGTTATTCTTCTATGGAGTTCTCCCAAAGAAAGTCATTCCTGCAGAGTCCAGATTACGTAATATTTGGCCTGTGTCAGTTTAGCATTTCTAAGATCTTGTGAGTTACTTACCAGTATGACTTTTAATCTTCTTTATATGCTGGATGGAAACTTCTAATATGTGTGCCATTATCTTATTTTCCCAACACCATTGCTTCTCTCTCTTTATAAAAGTTTATAATGAAAAGGTTGAGCTTATTAATATCGATACATGAGAATAAAAAAGATCAGACCCAGTTATCTTCTTTAGCTTCTCCACCTACAAAGATGCTTGAATTTATAAGCTTTTAGGAGCCTAAATTTTGTTGAATATTAAAAAATAGTGCTACTGCTAAAATATGAAAAACCTTTCTCAACCTAGTAAATACATATTTAAGTAGTATCTACAAATATTCTGAAAAAAATTGAAAAGATATTGAGATACCTTTTGTTATATGTGAGACGCATCAATTGAATTTTAAATTTTTATCTGAAAGAAATTGAGTCTGTATGACAATTGTCAAGAAATCATATACAATGACATGTTAAATGAATTATTTGAAAAAACAATTTCATAAGTATTTCTGATGTCAAATATTTGTCAAAAGAAAATAAATTCATTATTGGATCTGGCATATTTTTGTGCATTTTATATAAAGGAATGCAGGGTCTAAGGCTGCCAAATGGCTTAAGATATCTTATTTTGGAAATGGTGAGACAAAGATCACTTTATTTTGCCACAGTATGTTTTGGTTCATACTGAGAGCTATCCCAGCACTTCGTGGGGTGGAAAATTTTTTCATAAGAAAAAATATTACATATTTGTCAGATATACTTCTTAGTGTATTATATGTCCTGTCTCTCCTTTTCTCAATGGGGACAGGCATTCTTATCTGATTGTTTTCTTTCACTACTCTACTCACAAGTGCCTTGCAAGAGCATGCACCTGATGCTCAAAAATATTTGATAGAAAAATATTTTAATAGAAAAATTTTATCAAAATTTATAAATATTAGAAAGAGGAAATTATGATGCATTTCTGATTTTCCGAGCTTTCTTTCAGTCAGGTCACTTGAGACTGATGTAGACCTTCAGAAATGTGTGTTTCTGTCAAGTAGCTCTGTCAAAGAACCTTGGTTCCTCTGGACTCTACATTTGTATATTCTCTTACGTGTTTTTTTTGCATTTATGAATATTTTCTAAACACCTAGGACCTTGAAACTGAATTACTTCTCTTCTCCTCATGACATCACTTTCCTTCTCAAGTCCGTATGCAACAGAGACTTGTCTTCCATGTAAAATCCCATCAAGTCATACTCTTGATCCATTCTCCTTAGGTAAAGTAAATCTATAAAGAGTCATCAAAAAAATATTCACAAGTGATGCTGACTGATGACATAAGAAAGTTTATCAGAGGAAATGCCCCATTAAAACATTTGTTATGAGACAAACTATTAAGAAAATATTTCCACCTGGCACCTTGGTGACCATTTTACAAATAGATCCTCATCATTAATAGTGGGCAATTGCCAAGTGAAACCAGCCTATAACTGAAAGATGATTGATTCCAGTTTTCCTATATGATGACTGGTCCACTCCATTTCCAGCTGGAAATGAAATATTGTCTGTCTTGCAGGAGATGCTGCTTGGGGTTTTTAATTATTGGAAATGTTTGCATGTATGAAGGTAAGACTCACTTTTCATAGCTTTCTGTAGTAGTTCTTTTAAATTTAGAGCCTGCATGTCTCTTTGGGTGTTTTCATTTTCCTTTATTTTATTGAAATTTTCCCTTCCTACTTGGTTTTTTATCAGAACAGTTATGTGCATTTTACCTTTGCTGTCAGTCTGTCTTGCATATGGATCAATCACAGGTTTCAGTTCGGTGCCATTGAGTAAGTACCCAACTTATGACAAGTTTCTGTTATGAAGACCCCTTCATAAATCAGTTCTGAACAGGGTTTGAGCTGGTTCATTTGTTTTTCCTCCCTTGCTAAGAATTTACATTTTCAACAGAGATAAATGGAATGAGAATCTACATTTTGTCAATCAAATAGGTTTTTTCGGGGAATGTAATCCTCACCATGGGGTGAAACCAGAATGAACCAGTTGCATGCCCAGGTTGTGGCATAAGGAAAATGCCTCTTATTTTTTAAAAGGTTTTGTTATTATTTCTTATTTTTTATTATTTCTTATTTTCTTATTTGTTATTATTTCTTATTTCTTATTATTTCTTTTTATTATCACTATCTGTATATGCCTGATCTTATTTTTCTTTGGGAGTGGGCATGAGAACTATAACAGAAAATTACATGCTGTAGCTTTGAATATGGTATACATTACAAATGATAAGATGTCAGAAAACAATATACAAAGGGCTGAGCCCTGGTGGCGTAATGGTTGTGCGCAGGACTGCAGCCCACTGGGATGGAGGTTCAATTCCGGCTCCCAGGAGCAAAGGCTGGGCATCCTACTCCCACCACCTGAGGGCATTGATGCCTAATATATATATATATATATATATATATATATATATACACAAAAAAATATATTGTTGGTTTGTGGCACTTCAAATCCAACTTCAGTTGGAGACTGCCTGTATATTACCCAATGGAGTAGGAGCCAGGGTGGTGAAGTGGGGTAAACCTTGGACCATTAATCACAAAGTCAGGAGTCCTAAACCACCAGATCCTCTATAGGAGAAAGACAAGACTTTCTACTCCTATAAGGATTTCTTGTTGTCAGGGGCCATCAAGTTGATTTTGACCCATGATGATCCAATGCACAATGAGCCCAAACACTTCCCAGCCCTGTGCCCACCTCACAATTGCTCCTACACTTGACCTCATTGTTGCAGTCACTGTGTCAATCCATGCCTGAAGGACCATCCTCTTTTTCACGTTCTCTCTACTTCACCAAGCACAATGTCCTTCTGCAGAGACTGCTCTCTCCTGACAACATGTCCCATGTACATGAGACAAAGCCTCACCATCCTTTTTTCTAGGGAGCATTCTTGATGTACTTCTTCCAAAAGAGATCCATTTATTATTTTGGCCGTTCCTTGTACTTTTAATATTCTTTTCCAGCACCATCATTTAAATACATCTACTCCTCTTCAGTCTTCCTTATTCAATGGCATACTTCCAAATGTATGAGAAAATGGAAAATACCATGGCTTAGGTCAGGTGTACCTCAGTCTTCAAAGTAATCTTGCATTTCAATACTTTAATGAGACTGTGTGCAGTAGGTTGATTGACCCCATGGACATCTCTTTTGATTTCATGATTGTGGCTTCCATGAACATTGATCGTGGAGTCAAGTAACAGAAAACCCTTTTATCATGATAATTTGATAACTATTGTTATCTAGTTTTTATCATGATATTTTCTAGTGGTGTGGAGTTTGGTTTCCTTTACATCCAATTGTAATCTTTGATCTTCATCAGTAAATGCTTCGAGTCCTCTTCACTTTCTGTAAGCAAGTTTGTGTCATCTGCATAATGCAGCTTATTCATTAGCTTTTCTCCAATCCCCTTGACACATTCTTTCTCATATGGTCCAGTATCTCTGATGATTTGAGTAAATGTGGTGAGATGATACAGCTCGGATGCGCACCTTTCCTGATTTTGAATCATGCAGTATTTCCCTGTTCTGTGTAATTGCCTCTTGATCAATGTACAATTCCACATGAGCACAGTGAAGTGTTCTGGAATTCCCCTGAAGGGTGGCGCTTAAATCAAGCCAAGATAAATCTAACATTACCAATAATCTCCCTTGTTCCAAGTCCTTTTATGAACTTGGCAATAACCTCTGGCAGTTTCCTGTCAATGTACCTCTGTACCTATTGTTTAATGTGACAATTTTGACTTGCCTGTTACATTAATGATATTCTTCTATATTTTGAGGAATTTTCTCAAATTCAGAGTTACAGTGGTAGAAACTTACAGAAGAAGGTCTACTCTATCCTTTAGTTTCTATATGAGTCAGAATAGCCTCAGTGGCAGGAAGTTTGAGGTTTCTTATTTGTGTTAGAGAATATATTCAAGCTTTTTCTTGAAAATTTAAAAGAAACTTAGTAATGAGAAACAAAACATGATACCAAGTTTGAAAACAAACCATGTGTTTTAGGCTGAATTTTCATTAAAAGCAAAACCAGCGAAGATTACATACGTATATATACAGAGACATTTATAATTACAGAAATGACTCACGCTGTTAAGGGAATAAGCACATTCCAACTTTATGAGTCAGGTAAGGGTGAAGGTCTTTCCTGATTCAAATCATCACAGTGCCTGCTGAGTCCTGTATCATAGAGCAAGGTGCAAAGGTGAATGAAACAGGGCAAGGTGGTAAGGTGGCAGATTACTGATAACTCCTAAAGTCAGCAGCTGACCAGTCACTCAAGTCCAAATAATAACAATCACACGATGAGTCACATGCAGAGTTCAGGCTTCCCAAAGAGCACGCAAACCTTTCCAGAGCATTCACCTATATTGGAATCCTTGGACCACAACGTTGAGGAGATCCCATCAAGAGGAAATTACCATTTCTTAATTGCTAAACTACTGATAATCTTAGTTGACCCCAAACTTAGTTGACCCCAAACCCTAATATGCACACTTTTTCTCTAAAGATACAGAACAGGAGAGAGACACACAGAACCAGAAACATGGATAGATTTGGATAAAGAAAACGACCCACAAAACTCTAGAAGCAGACAAAGCCAATCTGAGTTTCTGCCAGCTGATGAATGCAGAAGCAGAAAAATTCAAGGGCAGCAGGTCAGGATTGAGCTTGAGAGATGAATTAACTCAAGGTGGACAGCTCAAATGGTCAAGGCTGCCGATGACCCTTGTGATCAACATGTAATACCGCAGACATTGGCTCAAATCCAAAGAAGTGGAGGTCTATGAGTTAGATCCAACATCCAGAACCAAAAAAAAAAAAAAAGCAAGAAAACTTTCCCGCAAGGTCCGTTTATGCAGAAAGTAAATCACAACCCTGAGGTAACTTTCTTTAAAATGTATCAGGATTTTGAGCTGAGTAAAAGGGTTACCCTTCACTCTACTCTTCCTAGAATTCATTAGCTTTTCAAAGCAACTGCAGACCCCATAATGGACTGTATAACCTTCTGTTAGATGACATCAGTTGGGGGGTAGGGGATTTCGATGCCTTTGCTGCCAAACCATTGAGAGTCTTGGTCCAAGCAAGTGGACACAGAATTGTCAGAGTCTTAGTCTGTTGTTATCAATATGAATCTTACCCTAAGACCTCTCTATGGCAACCACACATATATATATTACAACCCATGGGAAATATTAATGCTTGGAATGCATATTTATCTATTATGATAGTTGTGAAATGAGACACAATAAACAATTGGTAAACTTGGGAGGCTGCCTACTATCTAGCTTCTAAAACAAGTAAGGGTTTTAGATAAGATTTATAAGCTAAAAATATGAATATAGTTCCTAGAATTATTTTATGTCTCCATCAACATAAAAGGAAACTTCAAAAAGTTCATGAAAACATAGACTTGAAAGGCAATGATCATGACTGTGTCGGAGGAGTAGATAATATATGGAAGGACTGGAGTCTTGGTTTGTCTGTATTGTCATGGATTTTCTAATTTAAACCATCTAAAATAACTTGAAATTCCAAATTTGGTGCCTATGTAATCTCAGATTCTTTTATGTGGGGGAGAGAAATCATATATTTTTTTCATATGATTTATGAAATGCTTTCCCCTAATTCTTCAATGACTTTGTTTCACTGACATTTTATTTGGTCAATTTTGAGAAGTTAGATACTCTGAATGTCCAAAGACTAATATTAATGACTCCAGCTTCTAGTCAAAATCCTAGGTGTGTTTTTCCAGTGCTAATCATCAATGATTACCAAGGCCTCATGACCAGAATTGGACAACGCCTGGAAGGACATTGCAGACTCTAATGGGTGCTGCAAGGACGCAGTGTCTGTGGTCTGTGAGTGAGAGTGGGGCATTCGAGGAAGTTGATACTTAATTAGGTAACAGTTTCCCATCAATTTGGGCAACAATTGTGTTGGGACCAGATATGAAACAATATCTTAGAAAGTTTAAGACAGACTGGATCTTTGTCAATAATTTTGAGATGGAGTGTTTCTATTTAATAGATGACTGAACCTCTGTCAATATTCACTGGACCATCTGCAGAATTTGAGGGTGCTGTGAAATTGGGCATTTAGTTGGTCTACATCTTCTTGATATAAACTTGGTACATCATGCAGCTATATCTATCCACCAACTGTTTCTAGTACACTGTGTATCAGAATAAAAATTTTTTCTTATTGTAGGAAGACTTTGAAAGTACCTGACAACCCACAATTGAGTTGTCAGATCTCCAGACATAAAATATCTAGCAAAAACCTAAAAAATTCAACTCACAACAAGAAAGAAAGTTGCAATGCCTATTTTTAGTGTTTCAGATTAGTCACCTGTTAAATGCAAGGAAATAACACTTGTGGATCAGGTTTTGTTTTTTTTAAGATGAGGGGTTTTGAGTTTAGGAAGACATGGTCTTAAAAGTTTTATCCTTTCAGTTACTATTGGTATAACCTCTCAACTCCCTAATGTCCTCACCTGCTAAATATAATTGTTAGGAATGACCGAAAATCTTTATGAGTTCATGTTTATTTGAAGAATGAGCACAAAGTTTATTGAGGATATGCTTGACACTTGTGGCAGTCACCTAATCTGGTGTCAATTTGAGGATTAAGAGTGTAGGGATGGAGTTTAGTCTGTCAATCTGGGGATAGCTAATGAGACCTCTGCGTGGGCATGGCTTTCTTTTGAGAATCTGGGAAATGTAATTTCTTCTTGGAGGCAGATACACTATCCCACTCAGTCTCTTGGAAACGCTCTACTGACAAGACACAAGGCTCATTACCTAGGAAACATTGCCGCTGACAAGAAACATGGCTGCATGCTAATAGAGTCTGAGCCTTGGAAACTGAAGGCACCACAGGAAAACCCCTGCCAGTGCAGAACTGCTTCCACCATCACTGGATACACAAGACTCCACACTGACTAGCCTGTTATTGTCCTGGTGTCATTGCCTGTGCTTTGTGAGTCTGAAGAGGACGTATAGATTGATATTGGACATATGGACTAATATTGGACATATGACCTGAGACTGGATGACTGGGTTGGGATATTTTCTTAATGTGCAGCTGCTCTTATATATAAACTCTTTCTTATACACGTGAGTGTTTATGAATTTGTTTCTCTAGTCTACCCAGACTAACACAGCACTTGTGCAGTTATCGGTTTTTTTAGAATTTATATAATAGTCTTGTGTGTGGTGCATTGTCATTGTACAATGACCATCAATTTTATTCCTTTTATTCTTTTCATGGGCTGAATAATAAAAAGACATAAGCTTCCTTATTCTTGTAAATTCTTGTTCTGCAAAAACCTAGGTCACTTGACCATGGGTGAACAACATCTTATTGAGCTTTAATTCTGTCTGCAGTTGGCAAGAGATAGGATTCTGCAAGGGCATCTCCCTCTGTAAAGAGTGCAGAGTCTGTAACTATTTCTTAATGCCCACTTGGAAGGCTACTGACATCTATTTATAATTTTTCCACTGTCTTCACAGAATTACCTTCTTTATGCTGTTATATGTGGTATCCAGGTCTGGATCAATGGCTACTTTTTTCTCCTTTCTACTCAAAGAACCCTGAGATTCTCTCCTGAGAGATTTTCCTCTAGACATTCCTGTCTAGAGACAATGATGGACTTCCTGATGTTTTACTTGTCTTGATTAATTTAATCAATCTATTCAAGGTCCACTGGTACTGTATAGGTTATCTTGCTCTCAACGCCTTCACATTTGAGTTGCTAAAGACCTTCAATAATAGAGGAAGAACTGAAGGTATTGGTGGAATTCGTTATTGTTGCTGTTCCATGCTTGTGAGTCAGTTTTGACATATACCCACCCTGTGCACAGCAACAGCAACAATGACAATAAAATGCTGCCAGGCCCTGTATCACCTTCACAACTGTTCTCATGATTACATCCATCATTACAGCCACTGTGTCAATCCATTTTGTTCAGGGTCTTCCTCCCTTTTGTTTCCCCTATACTTTACAAACTATCAGGTCCTTCTCCACAAACTGATCTTTCCTGACATGTCCAAAATATGTGAAACAAAGTCTCACCATCCTTGTCTCTTTTGTCATTCTGGAGTAATTTCAATATTCTTCATCAGTACCCTAATTTAAATACATGAATCAATTCTGTGCTAATAGACTGCCCAAACAGTTTCTTATCACAGACTTCAACTTGTAGTCTGCTTTTTCTGAGCAATATTCATGATCTGTCATACTTCTACCCTCTGTGCTAACCTCAATCTTGCTGACATGTGGACTTACTATCAAACCGATGGTAATATCAAACAAGTCCTGAAAAAATACATCCCCATGATGAATGAGGCTCTCAGTTCTATTAATTAGTTGCTGATAAATTTGCCTGAAACTCTCTGGATCTTCACTCTATCAGAATAACACATTTTACAATAATCAAATCTGGCACTTTACCTAAACTTCCAACGCCAGTCTGACATAACTCTAGGAATGAATGTTCCTTTTAGCAGCAGAATTCTCTTAAATTATTTTAAGAGACAATTATTTATTATAAGTAACTAGAAGGCTGGTGGTCTAGGCTAGTTGCAGCAGCTCAGTAATGTTATCATGCATGATAGTCTTTCTATCTTTTACTTGACTGTCCTCACTGGACCAGGAGACTCTCCCCTTGGGCTCACAGTGGTAGTGAGAACCTGCAGCCTTATGTATTTCCACAGCACCATCCTGGTTAAAAAACAAGAGAGCTATGGCGAAAAAAGAAAAAGATGTTTTTTTCTTGATATCTGTTATCACCCCATTCATCAAACTTCTCTATTACTCTACTTGGCCCAACTTGGGTTATGTCAGAGGAAGCTAGGACTTTCCCAATTATATCTCCTCCAAAATATTAAGCAAATATTAGTAACCATTTGCCAGCTCAGAAGCTTAGGGATATTCTCTCTAAAGGCTTCAGCTATCAGAGGTCATTGTCTCTCCCACAAAAGATAGGGTTGACTCCCTGCTGCTAGGACAATGCTTTACTTCCCCTGAAGCCTGTTACCATGGTCTGGTCCCCAATAGGTGGAGTTCACACACTACTGTTAATGATCTCTGAAGAATCAAAGTACCAGACAAACTTGGTCTTCTACATTCAGGAGTCTAGGGTATGATCTTGTCACATGGGACCCCAATAACCTCCCTCATAACATGTGTGTACCCTTAGATCATCCCCCTCATTACTATATAACCTATGGGACAGCCCCTTCAGTGACATATGTCCTTACCTGTAATTAGGGGCCTCAAATGCCTCTAAGAGATAGATAGAGCCTGGTTAGGATAGAGGAACTTTCACATCCTGACCCTTTCTTGTTCCCTCACTCACTTGCCCCAACTCCTCTCCCTCTTCCTCAAGTCCTCCCCTACCTCCCAGCCCCCCTCACGCTCTCTCTCCACCAAGCAGGGCTGAGGTGAGCATAGTACCATGAAATATGTCTGACTCTCTTATGTCTCTCTTTCTCATACTCTCTATGACTTTGTTATAATAATTAATTAATTGTCACCATGCAGTTGCACCTGCCGGACCTATGATGTATATTTTGGAAGATGGCTTTCCCTGATAGGGTTCTGAGACATTCCTGCACAAAAATATGGAGAAAAGGTAAAAGGTTTACTCTAACCCATCTTGACTATACCTGGGGTCCATTACCTTAGGACACAAGCCAACCTGAGGCTCTCTTTGAAGGAAGGAGATTATGTTTAAGAGTGGTGACCAGGACTCTTAACTTGATACTTTGGGTCAAGCATTGACTGAAGAAGACATGCTCCTTGCTAGATGACTGTGAAATCCTCCTCATGAGCATCCTGCTGTATAAAGAGTGTGCTAAAACAAGGTGGCATCGCTGAACCGTTTTCTAATCTGAATTCCTGAGTGCCACTGGATCCATGCTGAGACCTGGAGGAAGACTGCCTTGGATTCTTTCAGTTATCACTGATGGGCTACTCTGTGAAATCTCTTTTGCTTTATTTCCCCTTTTCTACAGCCACTGTTCTACCTACTTTTATTTTGAGTCTCCCCTTCTTTGGCCCCCATCTGTGCCCCCCCCACCACCACCACCCAACCCTCCTGCACAAGCTGCCAGAACTGGGGACAGCAGCAAAAATGCATTCAGGGCCAGCAGTGCTATTGATCCGGTCTTACAAGGGAGAGCCAAGCCTCAATTACTGCACTAAGATTCCAGAGCCCTTTCTCCATGCTTTTAAAGCTTTCTTTTCAAATATCCGCTCGTTCCTCAAGCCTCCCCGCCATATACACCCCTTGCATTGTGAATCTGTGCATCCAATCAAATCAAGAAAGCACCACTGTTCACACAGAACTAAATTTTGTTTGCCGTCTGGGTTTTTTGGGGATGTGTAGCTAGAGTGTAGGCTTCTAAAGTAATCTCAAGCTACTTATGTTTGAAATTTATAATGGTTACTTGGACATTTAAAGCTTACCTGTGAACAACTGGAAAGTGACAAACAATGTCTAATATGAACAAACATTTTGATGTGATATGGTCTGACCTAACTTTCAATTTATCTCTGTTAAAGATGCTGAATAAGCCCAAACCCATGACCACTGAGTCGATGCGAATGCAGAGTGACTCTGTATAGGGTTTATGAGTTGAACATATTGATGAGAAGGACATTGTCCCATCTGTCTCTTGCAGAGTGGCTGATGAACTTGAACCACCCACTTTGTGGGTTTTGGCCCAGTGTTTCCTTAAAAGCACCTCCAGAGTCTGTTGACATTCTGAGTTGATCACTGACTATAAACCGACGACATCATCATTGTTCGTGTTTCTGTATGAGCTGTCATGTGGATCTTTCATTTTAGGACCAATGCAACAGAGTCAAATTGTTCCATAAGGTTGAGTTGCCACTGGGTTTGAACTGCCATCCTTTTGGTTAGTCACCAAACACTTAACTATTGAACCACCCCAGCTCCTACTGTACCATCTTGAGACAGTAGGCCCTGGACATTACTGGTAAGCTGTTACTCGTAAATCCAGAAGTATTAAATAAAACTCTGGACTGTTGCTCAGAGCAGGCAGAAGCAGCATGACTGTCAATAAAGTCTGACTCTCAACCAAACACTGAGATTGTTGGACACTTTGCCAGCTACTGTTTTTGGCTGCTAATCCCCAAACCAATCTATATGGGGGTCTCTGCTGAGAACAAGACCAAGTCAAGCCTTCCTCCTAAATGAGGTGATTGTTTTTTAATAATTTAATAACATCCTGTAGCATTTTAAAATTAAAATAAATATAATACAATATGATTTTTACATTCTATGAACATTTTTGTTGCTCCATATAGACCAAATTTTTAATCAAGGAACCTCCCCCTCACCCCAGTCAGTGGTGTCCTGCTTAAAATCTGGTCATTTTATAAGACCACTCCTTTAAAGTAGCAGAAGGCTGACGATTGTGAGTTCTGTCATGGGATTAACTTTCTCCTATTCTGACTCACCAGATCTAAATGAATGTTATGGGGTCTTACGTCTAGCCTATGAAACAAACTAAACGAGTTTATGCATGAAAAACCTGAGCATTTATCTAGTTATTTTAGAATAACATGGACACAGGACACATTCATCCACTTATGGATCCTTTTATACATCCTTTGGCTACACAAAACAACCCAAGGCATTGCCATCCCACTGATTGAAACTCAGAGTTACCCTATAGCAAGCCTACAAAGTGGAGTAGAACTGCCTCCCAAGAGCACCTAGGTTCTAGTGTTGGTGAAAGCAGTCTGTCTTATCTTCCTCTCATGGAGGGACTGGTGGGGTTGAACTGCTGACCTTTTAGTTAGCAGCTGAACACTAAATCAGTGAGCCACCAGGGCTCCTATTCTCTTTATAAAAATGATTTCCATAGTTAACAGATAAAAGAAGAGCCCTCCTGGTATTGTGTTTACACATTGGACAACTAACAGTGAGGTCAGTAGTTCAAAACCAGCACTCTCTCCAGAGGACAAAGATGAGACTCTCTACTCATAAAGAAGTACAATCCTGCCCTGTAGGGGTGCCATGAGTCAGAACTGACTCAAAGGCCATGAGTTTGGTTTGAGTTTTAGCAGATCAAACTTATCCTTCTCCCACCTCATTTCCAATGTGCCCTGCTGCCTGGTGCTTGTTTCTGCATGTTCCTCTTCCCACAGTTGTCTCAGCAAGAGTCAAAATGGACAAAGTTGCTCTCTGCCAAATTGCATTGGGTTCTTGTGTTAAGCCTTGCAAGATGAGCATGTTTCAGGTTTGACTTACAAATATCAATAGGAATTGATTGTTGGCAACAGCCAATATTGAAAAAAAAACAAACCAAAACAAAACTAAGCAGCTCTCACATCCAAGAATGCTGATCACCCACAGATTTTTCAGCTCTGCTGGAAGTCACAGAATCAGCAGAACTTTTTGTTTAAATGATGGGCCCATCTATAAACTTCAATCTTCCCTATTATATTTCAGTGTTTGTCTTTTATTTACACACTCAAAACAGGGATACCTGAAAGATATAATTTCATAGATGAATGTAGCATCTGCTGATCTGTACAATTCCAGCAATCATGGGAGATTTGTTGATGGGCAGTGTAGCTTTTTCAGAATTTCCCAAATGCCACAGCAATCATTGTTTCTTTGTTAAATTACCCACCACAACATTCAGCACATTTTCATGGTTGCTTTCACCAGATCTTAATATACTCTAAATTAGGGCTATAATTTAGCTTGATTTTTGAACGATGTAATCCTTTAATCCACCATGAAACCATTAGTACTGGTCACATACAATGATCATGAGATCTGACTATGTGTTCAAGTTTAGTTGCTGCCAGAGTGCCTCCACAGGACCTCGATCTACCCCTGTGATGCCTATTTCCCTTGACATTCTACTAGTGACATGGAAATCTATCCATGAAGAATTTAAATTCTAACCCTAAGGCTCCATCCATTATTTTTTATATCATATTTCTTCAATTGAATATTCAACTCCTCCAAGACAGAAAACCACAACAAAACAATAAATACTTAATTTAGAACAAAGAAATACACACAAAAACTAAATAAAAACAAATAGGGGTATTCCTTATTTTTGTTTTAGATAATGCTTTTGTGTTTAATAGTCATACAATAGGTTATACTAGAAACAACAAGTATAAGTTGCTGGATCCTACAAATTCTGTATGGTCATTTATTGGTAATTTTTTAAAGAAACAATAACCTAGAACAACAAATAAAAACACTGTGTATTTTGAACATTTTTCTACATCCACCTTGCTGGACTTTTCTACCAATTTTAATGTGGTGTTGATTTTCCTACTGCTATAGCAGAATTGCCAGGGCCTTGTTTGGAAACAACATATATGCATAATGAAATAGATTTATTTAATAAAGTAATTTGGTATTTTCATTAGATTTTGGCTTCTATGGGAGCAAATATATGCAGTGAGGTCACTCTGTCTAGACAAAGTCTATTTAATTTACTTACCCCAAATCAAACAAATTACTTATCTATAGATCTAGGCATACGCTACAATATCCAATAGAGTTAGCTGCACCTGGGCATTTTGACTCCCACAACAAGACTGTATTATTTAACTTCATACCTCAATGTCATATTGGCCTTCTGATTCAAATGTTATCAGGAAATATTAGACATTCTATTATTGTAATCATTGTCAAATTTTCATTTGCCATCTGTGTTGGTAAAGCTGATCACTTTTGAATAATAAATTGATAACTAAATTGCAATATTTTAAAACCAGATGTGAGCTTGAAGAGTGATCAATAGATCTTTGGTACATGTTCCATGAACAAGAATATTGATTTAGGCATTGATATCCCATGGAATAATAAAAAGTTGACTTAAAATTTCAATACAAAAATGACTGCAACTGATTGTAAAACATAGCTACCTTATTGATCATAAGTATCAATTTTATTTATTTACATAAAATTATTTATCAATTCTATTTATTTACATAAAATTATGACAAATCACTAATCCCTGTTAGCCCCTGAAGCTACTGGTCCTAGCTTTTATAATACTTGATTTTAACTAGGAATTTTAAAAATTTGTCTGCAGCGATCACAGTCATGTTTATGCCTAGACACATGCAGCTGCTGTCAGTGATTTGTCGTCTTTGTTGAAGTAGTTGAACCTTGTTGATGAGATTTTCGAAAGTTCAGTCTTGATATATTCTTAAATAAAAATGTATTCTCCAGCAAACCAGAGAGCTTTTTTTTATTATGACCATTTGGACCTTGGGTTTGTTTTGTTCCCAGTTCACTTAATTGTCCTGTTTTTGTTTGAAGCTCTGTTTTCTGAGGGTTTTTTTGGGGGGTGGTGGTGGTGGTGGTGTTTCTTGTTTTCTAGTATCAAAGACCAAGTTGCCTAGGTGTGGGGTTCTTCCTACCCCAAACAATAATACAGTCATTTTATCTGACCACAATTTGAAGTTGCAAATCCTCAAAGGAGCTTGTGGTGCCAAGGAAAGTAACCTGGCTTTTGAAATTAGTGTGACTTTTGATATGCACCGAATCTGAGAATTTTGCAACAGAGTCAGGCAAATATGCATAGATCAAACTTTGTTTATTTAATAGTAAAAAAAAAATCAATCTCCTTGATGCCAATCATAGTTTGTAAATATTTTGATCAAAGTTCAAATTTCAGATTATGTGTTTTTGTTGAGTCATTTAATTAATTTGTGCAGTGTGTTGGGAGAAAGAAAGGGTGATGAGGAGTACAATCAGACCTCAATTTTGTTTTAAGTTACCTACATCTTAAAAGCATCTCGACAGATTTGCAAAGCACTATCTTTGGATGAAAATTTTAAGTGATATGGGCCAAAATTGCATAGAAATGAAAATATATTCAACATTCTTCTCACATATTGAGCAAGTAACTTTTCTAATACTTGCTATAATTAAATCCATTAGTATTTTAGGGTGTATTACAAAATCATGCTTACATAATTTTAAGTAAAAGACACCATGAAACTGAAAACACTGATTCTAAGATTACTATTTTAGTTTGTGGGGTTACCATTGAACCTGGATTTGTAGTATTCAAAGTAATTACAGCTTTATTTAGTATGCCATATAGCAATCCCTTTTAAGTAACATTGCAACTCTTTGCATCCACGAAATTAAAACAAATCCCTATTATTTTTTTATAACAGGGCATTTGATAATTGAGTCTTAGCTCTTTGTTTCCTAAGCAACATGGCAGTGGGAGGAAGCAGGAAGCAGACAATAGTAACAAGCCTAGAATTGTAAATGGTATTGTTCATGTACTTATTCCAAAAGAGGGCAGCAAAAGTCTGTTTTATATAAACCCTCTGTTGTCTCTGGTCAGTGGTTGCATTTGAGTAATGTACTCCTGTTGGGAAATCAGATATCCCTTCCCTCTGCTCAAAATATGAAATGAAAATAAATATGTGATACAAAAGGACAGGTTAATCACAAAACCGGAATATATTTAGAGAAAGGCACACACACAATCCTTATTCATGCAGGGAATTTAAGATGCCAGTGACTCGGCTTTCTTTGTCTGCCGCTTATGAAATTTAACTTGATCCTGAATAAAATTATTTTTCCTTCACTTATTCCATGTCCCTGTCATTATAATCCAAAATAAATGAAATATTTCATCCAATTATACGTGTAAAATAAAACATTTCTGTGATAAAATCATTGTAGACATTTAAAGGCATTGATAGCATTAAAGCACATTTTGGCATTACAAATTGAATAAAATGTTTGCTATGAGAAATCAGACTTGATTCTAGGTAAGCTTTATTTATGTGCATTAATGATGAAGCTTAGAAATAGGCTTCTCTCCCTGTTTATCTTCAGCAACTAAATAGCCAGTACTGAAAGGAACCAAAAGAAGAGGGAATGGGCTGTTTTGTTTCTCTGTCTTTTCCTTTTCTTATTTTTCCCTTGTTTGCAGTTTCTGCTGCTGAACAGATTCTGTCCCAGACGAGCCTGTATGACACAATCAAATTGCCCATTGGTTCTCCTTGCCTATCATGTCTATGGAAGCATGAAGTCACTCTTCTCTTCCATAGAGTCCCTGGGCAGATTGAAACTTCCTGGCTTTCTGTTAGAAGCCGAAAGCTTACTCTTCTACTACCAGGACCTGTTGTCCCTTGGTGAACTTCAAATTTCTATTTCTTCCACATTTGAATAATTTTGTTCTCATCCTGTAAACACTATCCACCCCCCCACCAAAAAAAAAAAAAACCAAACAAGCCAATTTTCAATTGGAAGCATGTATCAAAGTTAAGATTTGAGGAATACAAAAATGAGATAAGAACAGCAAAAATATTTGACAATGTCAATTACCAAAGCCCTTTGATAAATAACAGTGACTTACTCATCGTAAAGAGTGTCCTGACTGCAAATAATGTTCTGTGTCACTGAATCTGATATGATGAAATTATGTTTATCATAATCATTTTAGCGGTGCTGTGCATGTTTTAGTGGTTCTTTTTGCAACCTCTCGCGCAATTTCACTTTTCAAAAATGATTCCCTTCTGTAGCCAACCAAAAATAAAACAAGACAGCGTAGTGAATGAGAGCAAGCCTAGGTTGTTCTCGTTGCTCTGGTGGTGTAGTGATTAAGTGTTGGCCTGTGATCGGCAGAACGGGCAATTTGAAACCACCAGCACTGCGTTGCAGGGAGAGAGACTGAACTTTCTACTCCCCGTAAACAGCTGTGAGTTAGCCTTGACTCTATGGCAGTGAATCTGACGTTTTCTGCTGTGGTGGTTTGTTTCCACGCACACACTGCTTACAATCCGAGGACTCTGCCTGGCCCTGGGCCTTCCTTCGCCCTGGTTGTGAGGCGGGAGCCTCTGGCTGCAGCCTGTGTGCCAGTCAGCCTCATCCAGGGCCTACCATCCTCTCCCTCACTTCCCCGTCCTTCAAGGGTACACTGTCCTTCTCCAGGGACTGGTCTCTCCTGATTATATGTCAGAAATTCGTGAGACGAAGCCTAGAGGAGAGACCGAAAGTGTCAACGTTGTCTATTTTTATGGAAGTCAGCTAAATCTTCTTTTCCCCTGGGAGTGGCAGGCGGGTTTGAATCTCGTTGGGATTCCCTGCCAAGTGCTTAACCACTGTGCCACCAGGGTTCCTGTCAGTAGCCCAAAATAAGGAAGAATGTTGGTGAAAGGGAAAGGCCAGCTACAGCCCTCAGGGTCCCTCCTAGCCCCGCCCTTCCACCGCGTGCCCCTTCTGCACCCTCCCTCATCTGAGAACCCACACACTATTTGCAGGCAGAGGTGTCGGTGTTTGGGGGAACCCAGGGACTCCACTACAATACCCACTGTTGTGATGATGGTTTTTACTATTATCTTTCCTTAATAACCCTAATTTCCTCCTAACCCAACACAGAAACTCACTTTCCTAAGTCATCCAGCTGAGGGGCTCTTGATAATTAATTATCATATCGAGGGAAGAGGGTGACTGTGAATTTGCAGGATGTTTTGTTCTTATTTTCCTTCAGATGGCCTCAAACCTCAAGCCAAAGCTATCAAAAACAACAATAACATCAAAAAACATACCTAATGATCTGACTCACAGCCTCCAGATAGAACAGGGTAAAACTGCCTGAATGTGTTTGAGACCATAACCCTTTCCAGGAGGGAAAAGTTTTGTCTTCCTCTTGAGGAGTGACGTGTGGTTTTGAACTGCTAACCATGAAGTAGTCAGGCTAACACATTACTGCTATGTCACCTGTGAAGATTTAGTGAGCACATATGAAAATACATTCTTTATCTGAGGCTTATCATTTATTGCACAGAGGATGACATTGAGGTTTAGTAGTAGAGTAGGTCCTTGCTTTTATGAAAAAGTGTTGAGCAAATAAACTTCTAGGTCAGGAGAAACTTGTTAATACATTATTTCAGGAGCATTACATCATAGCATATGTGTCATTAATTCCCACAGCTTAAATAATCACCGTTCTGTATAACCAGACCCTGCAGACTAATATGTAGCCCAAGTTTAATAAATGGCTGCTGTCGTTGTTCCAGGCCACTGAGTCCGTTCTGATTCATCGTGATCCCACATAGGACAGAACACGGAACACTTCCTGATCCCATACCATCCACACCATGGCGCTCATGTTTGAATGCATTGTTGTAGCCACTGTGCCCATTCAGAGCAATCACTGGATTAAAAGCACAAGGAACCGACAGACAACATGGCAGAAATCCTACCCTAATTTAGCCCACATAACAATCTCGTGAAGTAAGTATGGCTCTTATTTCCAGTTAGCAGCTACACAAACTGAGAAAGAAAGACGCTAGGTGGCTTGCTGGAGATGGGCTGGAGATAAGAGAGAGGATATTAGGAAGGTTGCCGTTCGGGTGTGACAGTCCCAAAGCCTTATGCAGCTTCCTTTCACGTTCTCTTACCTTCAGTCCCAGGCATTCGTGGTATCCTTCAGGTCTCACTGGGGCGGTATTTGGTTCTTTGTTAACAAGCATTAAGTGTACGTAGGACATGTGAATTGCATCTATATATCTACTTGCTATTTTATTGTCATGTGTTTCCTGACATCTTGACACGAATTTTCCAAGCATAAATGAAAGCTGTACATGTGGACCTCCCCAGATGAAATACATAAGAATCGAATCAACTCCTTCTGTAGAAAGAGATGGAGAAGATGAATATTACTGATCATAAGACAGCTAAGTGCTGACAGTAGTGCAGACTATCAAATATTCTTATGCAAGTTGAATCTGAAGAAAGTGAAAAGAGTGTATGAGTGCCAAACTATAAATTTGAATAGAAAGACCATCTGAAAAGTAGGCTAGATACATTGAATACAAATTATTAAAGATTAAAGCTATAGGACGATACCAAGGGCAAGATAAAATTTTCATGCTAAAAGAACTTCAGAAATAGGTAAGCCTTCAGTTGCAAATATTGAAGGATTCTATGAGCATAGAGGTGACACTTTAAGCTGCTAATCACAAGACCGGTGTTTTAAAACCACTAGTTTCTCCACTGGGGAACGATAGGTCTTCTATTCTTCTTTTTTTTTGGGGTGGGGGCATCACTGCTCTCCAGTGGTGGGAGTAGGAGGCCCAGCCTACTGCTGGAATTGAACCTCCATCCCAGTGGGCCGCAGTCCCGCACATACCCACTACGCCACCGGGGCTCAGCCCTTTTTTCATTTCTTTTTTTTTTTCTTCTATTCTTCTAAAGAGTCACAGTTTTAGAAATTCAAGAGGGAACTCTACATGTCCTACATGGTCATGATGGTAGTGCTAGTAAATAAAAAAAAATAGAGCAAAAATAAATAGAGGGAATGCTGAAAGTAACTATTAAAAAAGTGTTATTTTTAACCCTTTCAAGAGGCGCCACATGATCAAGAACTGATGGTATTGTACTATACTGAACCCCAAATACCAAACTCATGGCTTTTGAATAAATATAGACTCAAAGACACCCAATAAAATAAGGTAGAACTGCCTCTAGGGATTTTGAGACTGTAATTCTGACATGAGCTCAAAGTCTTGTCTTTCTCCCGTAGAGAAGCTAGTGGTTTCTAAATGCTCACCATGTACACATCACAGTCCTACATTGCAATTGGTTAAAAAAAATGATCTCAGGGTTTATTCCAATACTTATTTCAATGAATGGATGCAATCGTATCATTGTCCTCCCAACTATGCTAAGAAGTTTGAAAATGGCTATCTAGGACAAAGGACAACCAGTTTTATATACCCATGAAAGAAAGATAATCTTACATTCAAAAACTCACCTTATAATATCATTAATACCACACAGGTCAAATTTCATTCGAAGACAGTCATTTTCTCAGACTGTAAATCTTTTTTTTTTTTTTTTTGTGGGCATCACTGCCTCTGGTGGTCTTGGGCGCTACCCAGTGCTGCTCCTGAGAGCCACCACTGGATTTGAACCACCAAGCCCTTGGGCTGCAGTCCCGCACTCAACCACTTAGGCCACTGGGGCTCAGCCCCAGACTGTAAATCTTTATGGGAGCAAATAGACTGATTTTTCTACCTCCGTGGGATTGAACTACTGACTTTGTGGTTTGCAGGCCAATCCCTAACCCACAGCACCATGTCAAGTCTCCTTGCTTCTGCCTGGAGCCATGGTATTATCAATCACCTCATCTTAATGTGAAAGCCAGATAGCAAAGAAGGGAAACAAAGGAAAACCGATGCTTTGGAAAAACCGATGCTTGGTGAGTGATTTTAAGGGCACCCCAGATTGCCATCAGAAGGAAGGAGTTAATGCTGAGCTAGAGCAGGCCTGGGCAACCTGTCACTTGAGCTGTATGTGGCCTCCTTGGTATCTCTATGTGGCTCCGAAGTCAAAATGAGACATTTTCAAGGACATTATTCAGATACTACTGGTTTCATTTGTGTGTGGAAACCTAAGTCTGGCTCTCGGAAAACTTTCAGATTGCTGTCAGGGACAGGATTGGCTCTTTGTTTCAGAAGTCTGCCACCTTCTGCTGCAGCGCACACAGAGGATGGGATTGCTATGAGGTGGAATAGGTGCTTGATTGATCTGGGGGAGAATGAACACAATGGTTTCCAAAAGACAGGAGTCAGCCATCATCCTCATCACTGTGCACACTGCCCCTTCATTCTGGTGTGTGCTTGCTAGGCTTACCCACTGTGTGAGTGGACAGTCAAAGTGAAGTATCCTGCCTTTCAAGGCACTCGATCCACACACCCAGCCCAGAGCTCAGGGCATAACTGATGTTCAGGAAATGTCAAAGGAGTGAATAAATAATAGCTTGAGCACCTCTTAAGGCCAAATTCAAGGGAACAAAGATGGAAGATGGAAGTAAGAGAGGCAGTTACTTATGACTCAATTCAATTTGAGGTATGGATTACTGACTGTTATGTAATCCCAGGTGCTCTTTCTTTTTCCTCCAGAAACTACTGCAGAATCCCTGCATCTAAACATGAAGAACCACTAGTCCTTTTTAGAGGATTATTATTTCTAAATTTGAAATGTTTCTCTAAATTGATCAACATTGTGAATATTTTGAACTATTTGGTGATATAATATTTTGATTATGTGGACTTCTCATATTCTTCCTATTAATCTTTCAAAAACACAGACTTCATCTTTGTTAGTCCAGGTAGACTAGAGAAACAAATTCATAAACACACATATGTATATAAGGGAGAGGTTTATATACAAGAGGAATAGAACATTCAGAAAGCATCCCAACTCACTCCAGTCCAAGCCCACACGTCTGATATTAGCCCATAAGTCTGATACCAGTCTATAAAGTCTTCTTCAGATTCACGAACCACATGCAATGATGCCAGGACAATCGCCGGCCAGTGCATGCAGAGACTTGTGTATCCATGATGATAGAAGAAAGCATCTCAGCACTGGCAGGGACCTCTGTGTGGCATTTGCAGCTTCAGAGGTTTGTTTCCATAAGAGCAAACCCCTGTGGCTTCTCCTCCAGCACCTCCAGTTTCCAGAACTCAAGATCTATCAGCATGTTGACATGTTGTCTTGTCAGGAGAGCGTATCCCATGGACTGAGCTGATAATCTTTCAACTCCAAGAAGGAAATATCATGAGATATCCCAGAATTCTCAGAGAAAGACATCCCCACACAGAAGTCTCATTGGCTATCTCCAGTTTGACAGGCTAGACTCCACCCCTACACTCCCAATCATGAAACTGACACCAAAGTTCATGATTGCCACACTATTATTCTTTCAAAATAAGGATCCTGTTATAGTTTGTAAAAATTTCATAAGAATAAGAATGCATTACCAGTGTGTTTTTCTGATAAAACACATGATATTCTTCTGGTTCTTTGAGTCTTCCTCACCCCTCCCCACCACTATCATGACTCCAATTCTTCCTTTCAATTCTGGCCAGATCTTCACATGTACACTGATACGGATAAGGGTTCATGACCCAGGAAATCCAGCTCAGATAGCCCCCACAAGAACAGAAATGAGTGAAACTATCAGGAGGGTAGAGGTAAGGTGGGGGGTGGACAGGAGGAAGGGGGAACTGAACACAATGATCAAGGTAAGGCTATCCCCACACCTACTCCAAGGGTATGAACTAGAGAAACGTGAGTGAAGGGAGAAAGCAGTATTGTAAGATATGAAAACAACAATAATTTACAATTTGTCAAAGAGTCATGAAGGTGGAAGTTGGGGAAAGGAGAGGAAAAAGAGGAGCTGATACTAAGGGCTTAAATAGAAAGTAGATGTTTAGAAAATGATGATGGCAACATGTAAAAATATGCTTGATACAATTGATGTATGAAATGCTATAAGAGCTTTCAGAGGCCCCAATAAAATGATTTTTAAAATAAATAAAGTGCTTTTATACCGTTCCATGGACATTTCTATGAAGGATATACTGTATTTAATAAAACAGTAAATAATTAGCATTTATAGAGCTTTGCTTACCATAAGTGCACTTACATAATAGCATTAATAAAATAATTTCCCTCAATTTCCTGTGAGTTCAAAGGGAGATCTCTCCTAGACCCATTTAGCTGATGAGGAAATGGAAACATGAGGAAATAATCCAATTAATGTGTCAAGTGCTTGTTCTGACTTTTGTCTGGTCCTTTAGTAATATCAGTTAGCTTTAAAAAACATTCTTTCAGTAGATTATTGCCATTCAAAATTTAATGACTTACTTTAGCTATTGATTTTTGTCAATTTTTTGGTCAACCATGTGTCCTTATCATATTCCTTTATACATATTGGAATTCTTGATTCCTGCAAGACTTTGAGTTCTTTCATTAGTAGACACATATTTTCATTTCTGCTAGGTATGTACTATTCTAATGCATACCATTATAGACAACATGGATGTGCTTCTAAATGTAGCTTTGTTATGACCAGAACTCAGAGAGATGATCTAGAGGATAAGCAGAGACTTTGGAGGTGGATTTCTGAAGAGCTGAGGGTATTGGGTCGGTTTAGAGAGACCTCTGGGAGACTCCCCGGATTTCTACCTGGGGGAGAAAAGGAGTCAGTTGCTCTCAGTCAGTCTCACTGGCGTCTTGTAAGATTCCCTTTCCTTTAGATAGTCAGTGTATTTCATTGCTACTTGAATTTATGCTTGATTTGTACTTACATTCATGTAAACTTTAGTTTTTCCTAAGACTAAATGTGGAATTGGATACTTCTCCCATAGCACATCTTTAATGTCTGCGGCCGCATCTTGCCAGCAGTTTTGGTGCTATCTAAAAGATCAGTGTCTAATGGGATTACAGTGGATAATCAAATAAGAAACTGGGGTCCGGGCTCAAGGGTTTGACGCCTGTGGAGCGTTTCCTTGATGAATACGGATGGCATGTGCCTCTGGGCTAGCAGTAGAAGCCACCGGGCCAGGAGGGATGATGTTTCTTTTGAGTCAGCATCCTGGAACGAAACAGGAAACTTGACAGAATTTCACAGGGAAGGCATGAAACCTATAAGTGATATTTTGAGTAATCGTGAATTTAGAAATCCTGGAGTAAATCAATTCCTGCAGGCTATCATGGCTGAGATCAGGATTTTGTTTCTGAGAAGTGTGCATCCTAACGGACTCTTAGAGCGGTGTTTTTAATAGACCTTTTGCTTTACATAACTTGTAAAGCCCAACGAAATCAATCAATCAAGTCCTTTCTGACTCGCAGCCACTCTGCAGGGTGAAGTAGAATGGCCCCACAAGGTTTGCAAGCCTGTAACTCTGGTTGGAAGCTCATTGCCATGCATTTCTCCCACAAGCAGCCTGGAGACGCTAAACTTTTGTTAGCAGCCAGCTGCTTCAACCACTGCAGCTTTGGGAAAGAAGCAACTTTGTCTATTTGCAATGTTGTGCTTGATCTTGTAGCAAGATTTATTTCTTTGAGCTTATTCTCCCTCCCCAAATGAAAATTATTTAAATATGATCTGTTAACTAGTTCTACTTGCTTATAAAACATGTTACCTTTGCAGCAATTTAAAATACAAGGACCCCCTTCCATACACATACTTTCATTGTATTCTAGTTCGCTTATATGCTAGGTAACTTCAAAAAGTTTGTGATAAAATGGAATCCAAAGATAATAGATCTATTTCCACAAACTCCTTAAAGTTTCTTCATCTATCTATATGTGAATGCAATATATAGTAACTGAAATGCATATATGAGTCAATTAGCAAATAGCTTGTATTGTTTATATATTCATATATTCATCATTTTAAATGTTTAAAATTTAGCACTTTGTGAAGTCAGCAATATGTTAATTATTACTACATATTTTTAAAATATTTTAGTGTAAAATATATAATGATTTTATTGACATATAACTCACCTATTATATAATTCAATGATCTAAACATGCTTAAAAAGTTGCGTAATCATCACACAATCAATCTTAGAAGGATATTTGACTTTTACCCTTCTCTGATACATTTTGTTCTGTAATTTTATGGCATACAACGATCAGATCATTTGTGGATTTGTATACAGTATGATAATGAAGACATAGGATTTCTTTCCAAGAATTCCATACTTTGGAAAGTACCCTCATTTTCTTTAATTCTCCTCTTCTCCCCCTCATCTACAGCACCACTATCTGGAAGATTTGGGGTCTATCTGACCCTAATAAGCAAACAGCAAAGTATCTGGGACAGCATCACCAAAACAAAAAATATACATCTGAAAATGTTCTACTTGTAGCTCAGTGATATTGAGCATTATCTGTAAGTTGTACAACAATTCTCACTGTTCTTGTTCACTGGACTCTACCATGGTCACCTCCAGCATCTTACACTCTGCACTCTTAGCTTCCCTTTCAGTCTGTCAGGTCCTTTATGAAGGAAATTACATTTTGGTTCAAAGAAGACTTTAGGGCATAGTAGGGACTTTAGGGCAAAGTAGACCTTTGTTAAAGTTTAAAGACTAAAGATTACTTCCACCGTTTATTTTTAATAGCTGTTTCTATAATCTTAGCAAGAGACTAACCCAATGTCTAGAGGTAGAAGACATTCTATAAATGGATATTTATTTCATAAATGACTGTTAATTTAAAAAATATATGGCAAGTCAATAATATTTTCAGACTGTCTAGGGATGATACTCTAATGATACTGTGCAGTTATCGTGGTGATCAAATTGACTAAGTTGAGGTAATATTCTGATTTCAAGAAAATTCTTACATACAAGAAAGAAGATTCTCACCAAGCCAGGTCCAAAATTTTGTTATAGTCTGATTATGTGATATACCAATCCTGAATTTCAGAATGGACTAAAACCAATTTGTGAATTTTCTGCGTTTCTTTTGGAGACTCCATTTCATTAATGCATGTTTTTATAAAAGAAAACAAGATTCTTGAGATGTAGCCAATTAATAAAATCATTTTAACCATCCTCCCTATTGTAACTTATTAGAAATACTAGCCTAACTGCCTATGGGTGTGGTCCCAATTTGGAGGTAGCTCTCCACGACAGGTTTCGGATGGAATGGATTCTGATTCTCTACTTTAGTAGAGTGTGATTTGCATTACCATCTTTCTTTCCTTGGGGGTATGATCTGCTGAAAGAGAGAAACCAGACCTCCATCACACATTCCTTTGTGTATAAGAGCCATTTGAGAAGCACAGAGAAAATTTCCCGGGATCACAAAGGATGGAGTCTCACCACTGCAACGTGTTCAAAGTGGCAGAGGCTGGTAGCAGATGCACCATAGGCTGTGACATGGAGACAATCAGACAGAATTCAGATCAAAAATCAGAGGCTGAGGCAAGGAGACCTTGAGACAAAGAACAGGATCAATACCAAGACTATGAGACTGTGAGGCTGTTTCTAGGTCTGTTGATTCGGAGCCAATGGACCACTTGCCTGAGAGGTTAAGAACTAAATAAAGATATGACTATTGGTTGAGAAGAGGTGTTATTGTGGAACAATTCCTTTATCCTTACAGTTTACTGATCCTAACTTGTGGTAACTTGATTACTTAACCTGTTAGCTCCCATGGGAAACACCCTTAATGGGAGGTATTTGTGAGTTAAGTGGCCATTGCAGAGGATTTTCCAACGCAGAAGACAAGTAGATTGTCACAGGAGGAACAGTAGGTAGAGGAGAATGGAAAGTGAAGACATGTCTTCACTCTGCCTTTTGGGAGCAGTGAAACCAGAGCAGGTCATATATAGCTTCTTAGCGTTTTTTCCTCCCTAGTCAAGTCCATCTTTTTTTTTTTTTTTAGTCAAGTCCATCTTTAAGGAACATATTAGTTATACTACTAGGTGTCATCGAATTATTTCTACACATGTAATGCAGAATATTGAAATTTATACATAATAATGACAACAAGGCTGTTTACTTATTGTTTTATATTCCTCCTGTATAGGACCAATTGGCCCGCAGACCCCTCCATTCTTAAATACAATAATAAGTTTCAGAGACTCTTGTGACATTCATTTTTAACATTTGTCTTTCTTGTTATTTAAGTGACCTTTTGCATTGAAATCAACTAAAATGCAATTAGTTGGCTTTCTTTCCATATGATTCTATTGGTGTCATCCTTCAACTCATAAACTTTTCTATCATTAGTGTTTAATATGTGCAATGTATTCTTGAGATAGTCTCAAAATTCAGATCAGCTATGTTGTTCAACTTGGTAACCCTCGTGATATTTTAAAGTTGGATGACATAGATTCCAAAATCACAGCCATAAAAAGCCACACAGAAAGACAAATTAGAGACAAATAGTGATGCTTTCATCTTATTCACAACAGAATTAAGCACTGCCCAGTCCTGCACCACCTGTTCTTTGTCTCAAGGTCTCCTTGCCTCAGCCTCTGATTTTTGATCTGAATTCTGTCTGATTGTCTCCATGCCACAGCCTATGGTGCATCTGCTACCAGCCTCTGCCACTTTGAACACGTTGCAGTGGTGAGACTCCATCCTTTGTGATCCCGGGAAATTTTCTCTGTGCTTCTCAAATGGCTCTTATACACAAAGGAATGTGTGATGGAGGTCTGGTTTCTCTCTTTCAGCAGATCATACCCCCAACTCTGTGGAAAGCTACCCCTCCTCCTAGAAGAATTTCCTTTAGAGGACAGCACTGTAGCTGCAGCTCAGGGAACAGGTACGTCTGACTAGAGCACATGGTAGTATAGTGGGAGGAAGAGAGAGTCAAGTGTATCCTGGCCCACCAAGCTCTAAGGATGATATCCCCACTCAGAAAAGTCAATGCATGGAGAAGACCATATGGCCGGCCCCACTATGGAACACAACATCCCTCGTGACCCAAGGCCCTACAGAGACAACACTGGAGAGAGAAGTTCAGGATTGCATCTGGTCTGATCCACCACACTGAGGCAAAACTAAGGGAATGCAGCAGAGCAGTAGGGGGAGCAGACCATAAAGTTCCCTAGGAAGGGCCAAGGATAAACTTGGGGCCAGGGTCTGGCACCCCATAGGAACCACAGAACACTCCTAGAGATCAAAAAACAGACCTTAAATTATTTACAGGTTTTTCTTTTGCTCTCTCTTTTATTTTTTTACTTATTTATATATATATTTTTCTGCACATTGTTTTTTTTGTTGTTGTTGTCATTGTTTTGTTTTCTTTTTTCACTTCAACTTGTGATGTCTTGGGGGTTTTTTTTGTTGTTGTTGTTATTTTATTATCTCTGAAAATCTATCTAGATAAGATAAGCTGGATGAATAGTCTGAAGGAGAAAGCAATGGGACTGATCATTCTGGGAAGACACAAGAGAGGGGGAGGTAGGGGAAAGGAAGAGGTATTGACCAACCCAGGGATAAGTAACATCAAGTGCTTCCAAATCAGTGCAAGGTGGGTGTGAGAGGCCTGATAGGGATTGATCAAAAGTAATAACAGAGAAAAATTACTAAAACTCAAATGAAGGTTGAGCATGATAGTGGGACAAGAGGAAAGTAAAAGGAAACAGAGGAAAGAACTGGGGGGCGAAGGGCATTTATAGAGGTCTAAATACAGGCATGTCCATAAATAAATAAATTTTATAAGTAAATAAGTATAATTTATATATGATGGAGACATAGATCTATGTGCATATACATATAGGGTCAGTATTAAGACAACAGATGGATATTAGAGCTCCACTCAAATACCCTCTCAGTGCAAAAACACTTCTATTAAATTGGCATTCCATGATGTTCCCTTTCCCAACATGATCACTGAAGACAAATGTGTGCATAAGCAAAAGTGATGAAGAAAACTGATGGTGGCAGGCTATCAAAAGATAGAGTGTTTTGATCTTAAAGGCTTGAAAGTAAACAGGTGGCCATCTAGCTCAGAAGCCAAAAAACCCACATGGATGAAGCAAACCAACCTGTGTAATCTCAAGGTGTCAAAGGGGTCAGGTATCAGGTATCAAAGAACTAAAAAGTATACCACTTTAAGTGAGGGGGAATACAGATTGGGGACCCAAAGCCAATCTGTAGGTTAAGGGACATCCCTTTACAGAAGGGTCCTTGGGAGCAGATGAGCCAGTCAGGCTACAGTGCTACAACTTTCCTCGAGTTTTTAAATGCTTCTTTCCCCTCACTATCATGATCCCAGTTCTACCTTACAAATCCAGTTAGACCAAAGGATATACACTGTTACAGATAGGAACCGGAAACATGGGAATTCCAGGACAGATGACCCTTCAGAACCAGTGGTGAGAGTGGTGATACTGGTAGGGTGGAAGGAGGTTGTAGTAGAAAGGGGGAACTGATTACAAGAATCTACATATACAACAGCAACAGTGGGTGGTGGGTTATGCCTTTTCTCAGAAGATCAACAGTTCAAAACCACCTGGCCCACTGAGGGATACATATACCCTCCTTGCTGGGGTATGCACATCAGGGAAGTGGGTGAAGAGATAAAAAATAATACTTGATACACTATCAAGAATTCATAAGGGAGTGGGGAGAGGGGGGAAACATGAGGAGCTAATACCACGGGCTTAAGTAGGAAATGTTTTGAGAGTGATGATGGCAACACATGTACAAATATGCTTTGCACAAAATGATGTATGTATGGATTGTGATAAGTGTTATATGAGTCCCCAATAAAATGATTAAAAAAATACGGGAACCTTTATATCATGTGACTCATTGAATACTGATCAAAGAAAATATGATAAACTTTGAGATGACATCAACAACGCCATAAATGAAAAAGTCATTCAAAAGAGAGCAAAAAAAAAAAAAGATCTGAGGAGAAGAAACTCTGAAACTTACCCTTGATCATAGAGTAGCTTAAGTAAATAGAAGCAATGGAATAAACAATGAAGAGAAAATTTCAAACAGCAACTCAAAATGACCAAGCAAAATATGATGAGATGTGTGAAGACCAGAGGTAGAATACTAATCATGAAGAGGCCCAGCATATCTCAAACTGAAAAACCTGAAGAAAAATTCAAGCCTTGTGTGCAATATTTAAATATTACTTTGACAGATTATGGAATGCTGCAGGAAGCACCAAAAAACAGATGGAAGGACCATCAACTCACTGTATCAATGAACTGCTCTACATTCAACCACAGCTGGACCCCAACTTACTATTGTAAGGATATTGCAAATGACTTCATTTTTCTTGAATCCCCAATCAATGCTCACAAAGGCATCAGTAAAGAAATCAAATGACATGTTGCTTTGGGCAAATCTGTGGCATAAGACTTCTTTAAGACGTTGAAGGGTAAAGATGTCAGTCTCATGACTAAGGTGCACCTAACTCAAGGAAAGGTATTTTTAATCATCTCATGTGTATGTGAAATGTGGACATTGAGTAAGGAAGCTCACAGAAGATTCCATACATTTGAATTATAATGCTTGCAAAGAATAGTGGAGGTGTCATGGTCTACCAGAAGAACAAACTAATCTGTCTAGCATGAAGTACAGCCAGGTTTTTCCTTGGAAAAAAGGATAATGAGACTTTATCTCATGTATTTTTAACATGCCATCAGGAGACACTGGTCCCTAGAAAAAGACAACATACTTGGCTGTTGTTAGGTGTAATTTTGACTCTGTGTACTACAGAACAAAACACTTCCCGGTGCTCTATCATCCTCAAAATTGTTCCTGTGCCGCGCCCATTGTTGCAGTCACTGTGTCCATCCATTTTGTTGAGTGCCTTCCTGTTTTGTTTGTTGCCCTTCAAGTGAAAAAAAGAAGCTTTTTGACAGTCTGGACTATTCAAAAATGGACTCAAATATGACAATTATCAGGAGAGTACAGGATCAGGCAATAGACATATGATGGTATTCTGACAGGAGTCAGTATCCACATGATGGTATTTCACAACAACAAATGAAAAGAAGAAAGGTCAACTCTTCTAATTTAGTTTAACATAGTGCTCACATCTAAACATTTATGGTCAATGTTTGCTTTCAAAGAACTAATTGCGAGAAAATATTTCTTCAATAAGGTGTCAATTTCCAAAGAGTCACAGTTTTAAAGTCATATTTCTTGTCTTATTTTTAAAAGTATTTTACACATGTCAGTATTTTAGTGATTTCACAAAGGGAATTTTACAAAGGAAATATCAACTAACTAAATATTTATGTTTAATTGATCCTGGTAAAGGTGGAATGAAAGAGAAGATTTTTCAGAATGAAGTAGAAGCTACCTTTCCAGTTGCCCTTGACGTATGGTGACTCCATGTGTGGCAAAGTAGACGTATGCTCCATAGGGTTTTTGGTGACTAGTTTTTTAGAAATAGATTATGAAGTACTTCTTTCAGTACCTCTTGATAGTGCAAAACCAAGGTATCAGTTTCTAATTTGCTGCTTACTGGCCAAGTAGGTTATCTGTCCTCTCTCATGCTTATGTTCACTCTTGCTTGCTCCATATTTTCTGCTAATTTGACTCCTATCTGACTAATGGACTCCACAACTCATTTTATCACTATGGAGGATCAGGTATTGGACAATTTTGCCAAAAATAAAAGGAAAAGTAGTACACTTGTGTGTTTTAGAGGCCTCATCATTCACAGTATGGAGGGTGATGATTCATCCCCAGGGCTGCAGTTTAAATGCCAGCGCTTTAAGCTAGCATGTAGCACTGTCACTATATCAGTAGCTATTGAATAACTATTGATCTAGACCAGATATTCATTTATAGCTACTCCTTTTCATGATGCTTAATCCACCAAACTCAAGATGCATTTAGGTGGTTGAGTACTGAAACAAAGAAAGAACTTGATGCCTTTGAGAGACTAGAGATGATTGCATATCCTTTGTTGGGACACCCACTGAGAGGTGAATGTCCATCCTCTTGAACGTAGGCTGGGTCTAGGCCTACTAAGATGGATGAAGGATTGTAGTGCTTCCTCAACATTTTAAGAGAACAGGTGGCTTCAATTTTCCACATCTTGTAATTCATCTGTCATGATGTGGAATCAGCTGCATGGAGGCATCATATAAGGGAAAACTGAGGTATTTTGTCTACAGCTTCGCTATCAACTAAGTTAACAAGTTACAGAGAAAACCAACTTGTCCCAGATGTGAATGAACCACTGAAAATTTAATCCTCCCAACTCAGTTAAATAGTTCATTCTGATGTCACATGTAGTAGAGATGAGATGTTCTTTTCAAACTCTATCCATATTACAAAACTATGAGAAAAAGAATGCTTACTATTCCTTCAGCCACTAAGGTTTTGGGTGGATAATTATATAGCAATAGATTACTGAAACAGAGGGAGATGATATTTGCCAAGGGAGATCAGATAATATAATCCTTTATAAGCCATGTTGAGAATTTTGCTTTGATCCAAAGTAGATCTGCTATGCACAGGACATCATATGCATGTATACATACCATATGTGATGATATATCAGTAGGACCTGTTATGCATTTTGATCATATGCAATGATCATTCTGGGAGTTATATCATTTGTCAGTTTAGGGATTAAGTCTGTAGGGGTGGAGTGTATCCTGTCAATCTGATTATCTGAGGCCCTAATGAGGCCTCTCTGTGAATATAGCCTTCTCCCAAGAATTTTGGGAAATCCTGATTTTCCTCCTTGGAGGTGGGAGACACTTCTCTCTCTCTGCCCCACTTCCCTGGGAGACATTGCAGCTGACAAGACACATGGAACAACCCTACTTCCCTGAGTCAGACAGGCCACATGGATGCAAACAGACCTCTGAAGCTGGAGAGGCCACAGGGAGACCCCTGGCAGTGCTGAGATTCTTACAATGCCATTGGATTCAAAGGTTTTATACCCACTGGCTTGTGATCATCCTGCATTTGGCTTCATTGCATGTGTTTCATGAGTCTGAAGAGGACTTTGGAGATTGGTATGAGACGTATGGGCTAATACCAGACTTATGGCCTTGGACTGGACTGAGTTGGGATGTTATCTTAATGCACAATTGCCCTTTATATACAATTCTTTCTTATATACATACGAGTGTCTCCATGAATTTGTTTCTCTAGTCTACCCAGAGTAACACAATCATTGTGAGTACACTGTGAAAAATGGTTTTCTAAAAGGATAATGGTGCACTTATGGAGACCTATTAAGAGGCTATTATAGTTTTACAGGTGATAGATTATTAGGTCTGTGTGCAGAGAATACTAAAGCAAACCTGTGCAACCAAATGTAAGCAAACCCACTGCCATCAGATTGATTCTGACTCAAGGTGATACTACAGGACAAGGTAGAACTACCCCTTTGGGTTTCTGATGGTTGTAAATCTTGACAGGAACAGAAAGGCTCTTCCTTTGGTATTCTTTCTGTGACAAGTGATCAGTTGATTCTAACTAATGACCTTGCAGTTTGTGACCCAGCAGGCCACCAGGTTCCTTGCAGAGAGTACTGATGGTAGAAAGAAAACAAAGTTGATAAATTTAGTAGTTATATCCATGAAAAACCGGTAAAAATTTGATGATAATTCAACTTGAATAATGTTGATAATGCAACGATAGCTTGCTGCCATTTTCATTACTGTGAACTCTTTGATTTGGTTCCAGTCGCCTGGTTGTCCCTCAGAGAATAGATCATTTATCTGACTGATTATGATACTTGACAGGAAAGCTGGGTGAATCAGAAATCATTCTTATATTCTCTATAAATGTTTTTCTTCTGTGGAGGGAGTAAAGCCTTTGGGATTTTCATTTCCTGATGGGCAGGCTCAAAATGAGAAGAAACAGCTGTAAACATCTATTAATAATTGGAAGTTGAGAAGTGCTAAATATTAATATAGAAAAAGTGGAGGCCATCAAAAATGAAATGGAACACATAAAGAGGGCATCAGATCCTAGGGCAAATCTGAGTTTTGAGAGGAGAGTCATAGTGAAAGAAAGTAAATGAAAACATGGACTATACTGGCAGAGAAAAGACATCACCTACTATAGCCCATGGACCAAGTTGGTCATTTTTAATTAATGTGAACTTATAGGATATATTTTAGTTATAGGATATGTAGATTTCCCATTAGTTTAAATATGAATTTAAAAATAAAATGGTGTCGTTAAGGTAAAAGATTTGTAACAAACTTTGAATAAAAGCAGAGGTAAGGTCTTCCTCCTCTGCTTTTACCCAGAGAAAGGAAAGAACATTTAAATACTTATCTGCCCCTTCCGTTTTTTGAGTGATATATTCATTCCACCCATATATTCATTGAGTTTCTTTCAACTCAAGGAATTGAGTTCTTTAAAAAATGATTCTTTATGACCTTCATAAACTCAAACTTTAGTAGAGATAGTATTTTGTCTTTTTTTTGGGGGGGGGCATCACTGCCCTCCGGTGGAGTAGGAGGCCCAGACTTGCACCTGGTGAGCTGCTCCTGGATTTGAACTTCCAACCCAGTGGGCTGCAGTCCTGCACTCAAGCAGTGCATCACCGGGGCTCAACCAGTATTTTGTCTAAAAAATGCAAACCATACTATTGTCAACTAAGACAGATCCCTGGAGTTGCAATATTTAAATGCTACCTGCTAACTGAAAGGTGAGAGGTTGGAATCCATCCAGTTACTCTGTGGCCTATACATGATCGCCTGTCAATTTGAGCAAAGTGGTGGAGTCTAGCCTGTCAATCAGATCACAGCTAAATAACCTCATTTAGAGGCTTATTGGATATAAATAGCTCATTGGAGGCCAGACCAAGTCTCTCTGTCTTCCCTTTCCTACTGTTGGGACACTCAGAGGGCTGGAGGGAACAAGTGGAGACCTGTGCCAGTGTTCAGATGCTTCTACAGCCACTGCATTGACAAGAACTTCTACCCACTGACCTGTGATCTTCTTGGATTCATCATCAGTGCATGTGCTGCATGAGTCTAAAGAGGAATTTATGGACTGCTAACAGGTATGTGGACTAATATGGGACTTAGGGACTTGATCTGAACTAGGCCGGGGCCTTTTCTCGATATACAATTGCTCTTTTAGATAAAGCTCTTTGTTATACACATATTATGGTCTATGATTTTATATCTCCAGTCAACCCAGACTAACACAAAATCCCATAAAAATTATAATAATAAGACAAATTAAAAATATCCAATACTGGAATAGGGTCAATTTTTACCCATAGTGAGCCTAGATAAGATTGTCAAGACAGTATTTTTTTACAGTAAATTAAAAAATATATTATTAATCACTTTATTGGGGAGGGTCTCACAAATCTTATAAGAATCCGTCATTTAATTGTATTTTGCATACTTGTACATATGCTGCCATCAACATTTCCAAAGCATGTTCTTTCTACTTGAATCATTGGTAACAGCTACTCTCTTCCCCCTCATTCCCCACTCTCTTACCCTCAGGAATCCTTGAGCAATTGGATATTATTGTTGTTATTTTGTGTTTTACACTGTCCATTGTCTCCCTCCACCCACATTTCTGTTATTTGTTCCCCTGGGGGTAGGCTATGTATCCAACCTTGGGATGGGTTTCAAGTTTCTCCACTTACTCCAACCTCACCATCACCCTAACCTCATGATATTGCTACTCCCACTACTGTTCCAGCGAGTTTAATCTGTCCTGAATTCCATGTGTCAAGAGCTCTTATCTGTACCAATGTGTGTATTCTGGTCTAGCCAGATTTTAAAGTTGAACTTTAAATGGTTTTGGATTGGGGTGGGGGAAGTATTCAAGAACTAGGGGAATGGTGTGTTTTTTGTCAGTGCTATACTGCACCCTGGTTGAATTGTCCCTCTCATGTAAGCCTTCTATGGGGGTGGGCGTGGGGATATTCAATTCTCTAAAGATGGGCTTTGGGTCTCCACTCCTACCCCTCTCTTTCACATCAATAAAGTTGTTTGTTTTGGATCATTTGATTCCTGATATCTGAACTTGTCAACACATCATGATCACACAGGCTGATGTGCTTCTTCCACATGGGCTGATTTGCTTTCCAGCTAGACGATTGCTTGTTTAACATCAAGCCTTTAAGATCCTGGATGCTATATCTTTTGGTAGTCAGGCACCATCAGCTTTCTTCACCACATGTGCTTATGAGCTCATGAACTTATGAACTCATGAACTCTTGACCTTATGAACTCTATAGCTGTTGTGTCAGGACTGTGCATATCAAAGAAGCAAGCTTATTAGAACAAAATGTTCTTATGTGTAGGGAAGTCTTGTGTAAAGGCCCAAATTCCGTTTACTATTTTAACACACTAAAAACCAGATATTTTTTTTAACTTACACAAGTGTTTTAACTGTCCATGTTTTTTTGCATAAAACCGTAAAAACAAGTAAACTCAGGATCTGTCCGCAATGTATTAATACTTAACATATAAATATATGTACATTGGCCTCTCTCCCTTTCCTCATAGGTTGATATATTTACATATATACATGTCTATGACTATTTCTCTCTAGATAACTTTTGCCTCCTACTTTTTCCCTCTATTCCCTTTCACCTTCTTCCTGTCCCACAATCATGCTCACCATGATTCAGTTTTCAGTAATTTCTCTTGGATACATAGCCTTTTATCATACCCACCAGGAATAATACCCCATTCCTCACCATCAATTGTGGATCCTTTATTCCTGAGTTTGTTGGCTTCCTGTTTCCCCAACCCATTCCCCTTCCCATGTCCCCCAGGACTGCTGGTGCTGTTGTTTTCTCCTCACGATTGTTTGTCCTGCCTACTGTATATAGAAATATATAGGGCAAAAGAGAAAAAATATAATGGATTGTTCTAGATCTGTCAGCTGACTCTTATAAGTGTTTCCAATTGGGTTTGATGACATGCCAAGCCCTGTCCATGAGGCAGAAGTCTATTTTCAGGATTCTTCAGGGTCTTGGTTGCTTTGCTGCCCTAGCTGCCTTGTACTCTCTCTGTGTGGGGAAGACTGGACACACTTTCCATACAGTGACTCCAGGGCTGCCCTCCATAGAAGAGGGAAGATTGTGTCTTGGGGTAGGGCTTGCCCTACTGACCTTTCTATGCTTTGGCTGCTCCTAGCAGGGATGTAACCCCTAGGACTTGGTGGACCATGATGAGCTCTCTTTCTCTCTCTCTCTCCCTCTCCCTCTTAGGCATACTCATGTGGTCCGGACAGACCCACCACTCTTCCTGGGATATGTCTTCAGTGCTGTCCTCTGAATATACATTGCTATGGAGCATGGGGGCAGGCTGGCGGGGGAGGGAAGGATCAACATACGTCAGCTTGGGTCCGGCCTCATAGCCCTCTCTTTCCGTCCTCTGCCTGATGTCAGTATGTTACACTCAAGGCTTGGTGCTCAAGGATGAGGTCTTGTCCCTCTCTCCCTTTCATGTGAAGACATAAACAATACTCTCCCCACGGCTGGATTTGTGCTCTGTTCCCCCATCACCCTCGTTCTCCCCCTCTCTTTTCTCCTCTCTTGTTGGCTGCCGTACACATACCTGGTTCATGTCAGAGTCCTATCAAAGTGCCTGAAACTTGACTGTGAATTTATGTGTTAAGTAGGTTATCCTCTGTGCCGATTGTGATTTTGAGCTTACCTAAGTGGACTCAGGTTGTACTTGTCCCTTTGTACGTGGCTAACATCCCTTAACATAATTTCCTCCAATTCTTCCCATGAGACAATGTACTCCATGTAGTCCTAGCTATTTTTAGGGCTGCATAGTATTGTATGTATACATCAAAGTTTTTTAATCCAATCATAAGACCCTCAATTGTAATGTGAGGAAGCAGACTGTTCTATCCTTCAGAGACATTTTTATGATTTAAGTCTCCTACCGTTTGGTCAGCAGCCCAAAGCCCTACCAGGGCTTGGGGGCACTTGTATTCTGCCACATGAATTCTTTTTGAGTTGAAATCTGTCCCAAAGCCCTTAACATATTGTAAGGAAAATGTGCAAAATTGATTCTAACACTTGAGAAATCTCTGGAGTCCAAAGTTTCTCTTCAAAAATAAGTTTGAAACACCTTATATTTTAAAACTTCTATTGAATGTTCCTCTTTAATGTTTTGGAATAAGTCCCCCAAATTTTTGTTTGCTTTGGTAATTGAAGCTAGTTAATGTCTTGATTACTGGATAGGGTCCTGTGTCAGGACACCAGGATTGTGTAACTCAGGTCACTGCCATGAATTGGATTTGAAAATATGGTCAAACTTTCCTTGTTCCTCATTTTTTTATGTATTTGTTTAAACTTTCAAGTACCTATTTTAATTATCAATCAAGATTATACAGTGAGTTTAAAAAGATGACTGCAAGTGTGAAAAAAATTCAAAGGTAAAGGCTTTAAACAATTATCTTAGAAAAACAAAGCGCATATCTTTATGTACCACATTTAGCATAAACCAGATTGAGTAATTTTTAATTTTTAGAATGGATGACAAGGTGATATTAACAGTTATTCCTCTTTTGATTTAGGTTGACATTTAGAATAATAGAATCACGATTGGAAAGTAAAGGTTACTAAGCTTAGACAACCTGCCATAGAGTTGATGCTGATTCATAGTGACCCTATAGGACAGGGAAGAATCTCCTCTATGAATTTCCAAGGCTGTAACTGTTTGAGACTGTAAAGAAGAGCCTATGTGTGTCTGCCTTCATCCTAATGACATATTTTTTTAAATATTCAGGAATGATTTCTATCTATGGGATTAACTGGGAAAAGTTGAAATACTAGAGATAGAAGGATCTTTCTGGGTAATATAAGAATATTATATTATATTATATTATATTATATTATATTATATTATATTATATTATAGCCATTCAGTGACCAAAGAATCTAAAGTCTGAACATTGGTGAGCTGGAAATAAGATCACTAAGTTCCAAATGACTTTGACAATTTTTTTTCCCCTCAAGTTGTCTCTGAAGTTTCCTGGGTGAACTGTGGTACTGTAGTTCAACTCTGGTAGATGTGCCTTTATTATAAGCATCAGAAAAAGGAAAATATTTTTGAAGTGCTGTGAACATTTCTATATTAAGGTTTAAATTAAGTTTGAGCAGGACAATAGTTATTTGCTGATTTTTGCTTTACTACTGCTAAAAAAATGATCATGATGACACTTATTTCAGTGATGATAATAAGTTCCATAGGATATCAAAGCTGAGATATTATTCTTTTGGATTAATATATGTATAGATTTTTAATAAATATTTTTAGTAAAGTTTTTGGACTGAAAAAATTATAGGTTGTCATCTATTGGTAGAAGATTGTTAAAATATGATGAAAAATATGAGGGAAAATCTCAGCGTATAGGACAGTTGTGTTCATGTGCTTTCTTAAACAATCCATTTTTTTTTTACAGGGGAAGCACCCATTTTTACTTCAAGGTCTGAACTTTCTAACATTGGATAAGAGCAACATGAATGCTTCATTTACATCATATGCAGGAGATATCTCACAGGAGATATATAAAAATGCCATTCTTCTCCTGGAAAAGTTGAGTATAAGACTTCTGTTGTTTGTTAAAGCTCTTGAAGTGGGCCCCACTCACTGCTTAGTTGGTTGGAAGAGTTTTATGTGACACTCAGAGAGGTTGCATCCAGAGGAAAAAAATTATTCCAGGTGCAACTCTGGAAGCTAATCGTTCGGAATTGCCTCTCTACGTGCACTGTAGACTCCAGGTTCCCTAAAGTTCTTAAAAATTTTGTTGTGTCTTAGATACAGTTCATATCCTTCTAACCTTCCTTCATTCTGATTATAGATACACAATTTCCACTGGCTTTTTCTACAGAATGCCACACTATATGATGCTAGTACAGAACCTCTACCCTTTGTCTCTTAATGATGTGTTTTGTCTGGAACTTGATTCTTCCAATAAGCATTTGATCTAATTGTTTATCCTTCTTCTTGATGCTCAGAGTTCCTGGATTGTCATCTGTATCTGTTTCATTTGGTTTATAACATGGTGTTTATCACTAAGTTGCCAAGACTTTATTTTTAAGTCATTCAAATTCAATCCGTATATTGTAAAGAGATTGACCACTGCAACAAAGACTAAGTACTATTCTTGCACTCTTGTCTATTTCTTCTCATGGAATCCTAGTTTTATTTCCATTTCTTGCTTCAAAGTTGCCTTCAACTTTCTTTCATTTTACTTGCAGTTTACACTGATCATGCTTGCAGTTCTATAGTTCTTTAAATCTCTAAAATCATATTTTTGTGTACAGGTATAAATATACATCCTACTTTGCAAATCAATTAACTTTTATTAACGATGTGAATCCATAAATTATACTTTACAGGTCTAATAGCTTTTAAATTTAGCAGTAGACATTTGTAAATGGGGGGGGGATGTTTCTTTATTTGCTGCTACTTAAATACTTCCTTTGGAATGTTGATTTATGCAATTTTGTTTTAAAATATTGATTTTTTTCCCCACCAGGAGAAGATTCTCATTATCTAGTCAAGTGACATGGGTCATTGAGAAATCAGCATATAAGAACATTTGGTCATATTGACCTGAAGAAATTTTAAATCAGGGCTTAAGAGGTCATTATCTCTATCCTATTACTTATCCCAAATGTCCATTTCTCTTTAGACATGTCCTTCGGTTTCAATATAGAGAAGGAGTTTACTGATGGTGATGCATTCTCTCATCTGATTATGAATTCAATTCGAATACACGGTATCATGCCTTTTCTTTTCTAAAAACTACATGGAGACCCACCCCCTGTAGGAAGTGAGCTTATCTATTTCCCAAGTTTTAAGTCACTTTGTTCCTTTCAACTAATCAAATATTCAACTTTGGCATCAAGCATGGCACAAACGAATGAAAACTAGGCTCCTGCCTCATAGTTGATAGCTTAAATGCCCCCAGTGGCCTTAATGGAGTAGGACCTGACCACCTTCATCAGATGATAGCCCAACAAAAATCAAGCAAGTCGGTGCTCATTTAACATTTACTATCTGATTGACTTTCTCACATTTACCTTAGCCTTTAATGGGAACTATGCTTCATTGTATAGGCTGATCAACTGTTCCAGCTTGCTCTTGATGGGCAGGAGTTTCCAGTGATACAGACCTCCAGTTCTAAAACCAGGAAAGTAACTAGCACACTGTGAGGGTTGGTCATCCGGCTTCAATTCCAATTTCTTCATTTTAGCTTATAGGCTAGGGATTTGAGCAAAACCAAACTCCAAAGTCACTGCCAAAGAGTTGACTCTGAAGTCCAGTAGCATTAGAGAAGTGAGCAGAGCTGCCTCTTCAGTTCTGAGAGTAAATATTTTCAGGAGAAGCATGACAACTCTTTCTTCTGCTGAGTGACTGTTGATTTCAAACTCCCCACTTCGTATATAGCAACCCTGTGCCTAATCCACGACACAACCAGATAATGAAGAGGCATCTTGTTAAGCTTTGTAAATGAGTGTGTTAGAGAAATCCTAAAAGGTGACAGAAGTAGTCTTCTAGCTGAAAAAAAAGGAGGGCCATAAAAGACTTTATATTTAGAAAAAGCCAAACAGGAAGGTTAAATTGGATGCTGTCTGACATTGCTTGCAACTCTTCTTAGATAAATATCTTGTTATTAGATAAAAAGGTGCAAAATGCTATCTATTCATCACCTGGCACTTAATAAACAGCATGTCTTACAGTTTAAGAATAATCTAACATGATTGATTATTTGTCCTGACTAATTTAATTCAATTAATCAATTCTAGTACTATTGCAAGTACATAGGTAATCCTGTTATTAAAGAATTTACAACTTGATTGAAAAAGGCCATCATCAGTAGAAATGAAACTTCTGATGGGACTGGTGGAGTCTGCTATGAGCAGATTTTAATTTCTAAGCCAATATTTTGTCAATTTCCCTTACTACTTCCCATAAATATGTGTGTGTATCTGTTTCTGAGCATGATTTTTAAAGGACTTACCTTTTAAGGTGAATTTCTGAGTTATTTGGAAAATTATAGGAAATGATTTTGTTGACCAGGACTTTGCTTGTTCCCATAACAAAGGAACATAATGGTAGGTGACCCATGTAATCCTTTGATGATAATTGTTAACCTGTTATTTGATCTTTTTTAGCATTTGACAGAAACTAGTACTGAAAAATAAGAAATATATTTAGAGAAAAACAGTAAGAAGGGGGCTGAGCCTGGGTGGCATAGTGGTTGAGTGCGGGACTGCGGCCCAGGGTCTTGGTGATTCAAATCTAGTGGCGGCTCTCCAGGATCAAGGCTGGGTAGCTCCCACGACCACCAGAGGGCAGTGATGCCCCACAAAAAAAACAGTAAGGGAAGAACTATAAAAAGAGAAACAAATGTTCTATGTCACATTGCTAACTGTGCAAAAGTGTCACTTGAGAACAGAATGAGAGCCCTTCACAGAGTTGGTGGAAACATGGAATAATTACATAATGGGATTTTCACAGTCCTTTCATATTACTCCTCCCCGTACAAGGTCTGAAAATTTGAGTAAATCATTGATTCTTCATTAACCTGTTTTTTTTTATTTGTAAAATTGTAATAATCATTGTACCTCTATCATCAGGTCACTTGGAGGAATAAATCTAGAAGTGCCCAGCTATATTATTAATAACCACCTGCCATAGTTAATGAAAATTAATTAATTGATTTAACCAAGCTCACTTTGATCCAGTGAATTCTGACTCCTAGTAGCAATATAGGACAGTGTAAAACTTATCATTTGTGTTTCTTAGACCATAGCTCTTTAGCAGAGGAAAAAATCGCACCTTTCTCTCATACCACCTAATTAATATACACCAATTGCATGTGTCTTTTCTGGTTATAGTGGTGGTACTACTTCTCTACACTTTCCTTTAGTGTTTTATAAATACTAAGGCCAAGTCTGTGTGCACTTGCGATACCAACGTATTAAAATGACCTTGCTTCCACATAATCTTTAGAAATAAGGGGCGATATCCATACTTGTATGTTAATCTAAAATTGAGCTAAGTGGAAAATATAGTTGGGTAAATTGGAAACAATTAACTCTGAAAACGTTTAAGGCCTCATTATTCCCCATAAATATGTGTGTATGAATAGTATTTAATGTCCCTGTGGCAGTCACCTAGTCTGGTGTCAATTTGAGGATTAAGAGTGTAGGGGTGGAGTCTAGCCTGTCAATCTGGAGATAGCCAATGAGATCTCCATGTGGGCATAATTTTCTCTTGAGAGTGCTGGGAAATCTGGCTATATTTCCTCCTTGGAGGTGAGATGCTTACTACTCAGTCCCTTGGAGATGCTCCACTGACAAGACAGAAAGCTGATTCCCTGTGAGACATACTGAAGCCAGAAAATCCACATAGAGCTTTGTATCAGTGCTGAGATGTTTGAGAAGCCACAAAAAGTTCCCTGCCAGCACTGAAATGCTTCTATCACCATGGCTACACAAGACTCTGCACCCACTGGCCTGTGACTGTCCCAGTGTCATGGCATGTACTTTGTGAGTCTGAAGAGGACTTATGGATTGATGTCAGACATATGGGCTAATATAGGACTTTTGACCTTGGACTGGACTGGGTGGGATGCTTTCTCAATACTCAATTGCTCTTGTGTATAAACTTCTCCCTTATATGTATATGCATGTTTATGAGTTTTGTTTCTCTAGTCTGCCTGGACTAACAAAGTCCTCCAATCAGAATACGGAGCCTTGGTTGCGTAGTGGTTAAGTGTTGGGCTGCTAACCCTATGGTCAGTAGTTTAAAATCATCCTCTAGCCCACAGGAGAGAGTATTGGTCTCAGAAACCTGTGCAGCCCATTCTTCTCTGTCTTAGAGTTTCACTCTGAGGGAACACTGACTGGATGGCAGTTACTTTGAGTCTTTTTGTTGTTATTGTTAATCTGGAAACATTTCTAATCCCTTTTCAGATTGAATAAACAAATTACTTTTTTCAGTTTTTAAAAATGCGTGCATAGTTGGGTAATATAATATTAAATAAATGTTAATGTCATTCACAAAAATATTAATAAAATAGAAGACTAGATGGTACTTTGAGAAGGATAGAAAGACATAAATAAGCCAAAGCAAAGGTGGTGGCTTGATCAACAAGAGGATACACCAGCTGGTAGAATTCATAGAAGCAGGACAACTTTTTGCTGAATATGTTAGAAGCAGTGAATGTTGAAGCTCTGGCATTTGGGCAGCGCTTATAAATGCTTCATTCAGGTCGGACTCCGCACTAAGAATTTCTATTTCCACACCATACTGCACCAGAATCTACATAGTAATAAGATATTCAGTTGATTTGATGAGTCATGTGCATTGCCCAAGAATCATCTGAGAATCTCTAGAGGATTGTGGTAAAATGTAGGTTTGTGGCAGTCACCTAATCTGGTGTCCATTTGAGGATTAAGGCTGTAGGGGTGGAGTCTAGCCTGTCAATCTAGAGACAGCCAATGAGGACTCTGTGTGGGCGTGGCCTTCTCCTGAAAATTCTGGGACATGTATGGGTAATTCCTTCTTGGGGGCAAACACATTGTCTCTCTCTGTTCACATCCTTGGAGACTTTTTACTGACAACACTTGCTGCCTGAGAGAGTCAACTGACAAAGCTGGTTCCTTGTGAGGAATCCCTGCGGAGAGACCACATAGAACTACCCTGATGCAACAAGAAACCCGGACCTAGAGAAGCCAAGAAGAAACCCTGCCAACCCTGAGAAGCTTACAACGCCACTGCATCCAGAGACTTTAGACCCACTGCCTTGCGATCGTCCTTCCTTTGGCTTCCTTGCATGTGTTTCATGAGTCTGAAGAGGGCTTTGTATGTTGATCTGAGACATGTGGGATATCAGACTTGTGGCCTTGGACTGGACTGAGTTGGGATGTTTTCTCAATGTTCATTGCCTTTTTTTGATAAACCTCTTCCTTATGTACATGAGTGTTTATGAATTTGTTTTGCTACTCCATCCAGACTAATACACAGTTTGAAGTGAAAATGCAAGTTCTCAGGAAATGAGCTGAGATGCTACAGTTGTGAAGTCTTGCATTCAAAGTAAGATATTTGGCTGCTGTGGTCTCAGAAACCCTTGGGGCAGTTTTGCCCTGTTCTGTAAGGATACTCTTAAGTTGGAATCATCTTGATGGTAGTGAATTTCATTCTTTTGTTTTGGTATTGGAGTCCTAAACTCAGTAGTTGTATTTCTCTTCTGAGTATTCCTTAGCATTTAGCAGCAATAGCCATATTTCCTAGACTAACAAATAGAATTTTTAATGAACAATAATCCACTTGTATTTTTACGATGACCTAAAGAAAAATCTTTGAAGATTGCAGTGTCTCGGACTTAGATTGTGATATTTTCAAACACTTTATATGCATATGAAAGCTGTACAAGGAAAAAGAAAGACCCAAGTGGAATCAAAGCATTTGGATTATGATGTTGGCAAAGACTGTGAAAAGTACCACTGACTGACAATAAAACAAACAAGCCTATCTTTGAGGAAGTAGTGCCAGATTGCTCCTGAAAGCCTGAATGGCAATACTTATTCTCAAGTATTTTGGACATGTCCTCATGAAAATATGGTTCCTGGAAAAGAGCATTCTGCTTGGAAAATTATAAGGTCAATGGAAAAATGAAAGACCCTGGATGGAATAGATTTAGAGGGTGACTGGCGGATGGGTTCAAATGTAGCAGCAGTTGTAATCATAATGCAGCACACGGTGGTGTTTTATTCTGCAGTGAGTCAGAACAGGCTGGACAGTTCCCAAATAAAAAAGTCACATGAAACTCAACTCAAACATTACTTTTTCATTTTCCATCTATCATATTGTAACAGGTGCTATTTCCATGGCAAAGGAAGTCGATATTCCATTGGATTCTCCTCCTTGCTTGCACCCTACTCAGGTCCCTGGAGAAAAGCGGAACAAGGAGGGTGTGCGCTGTGGGCCAGTGCACCAAGAACTGTTGCCTTACCTCTTGCCACTTTGGGGCCCCCTCGTTAGTTTATTGCTTTTGCTTTCATTACGGCCAGTATTATCCAACAACCTCATGGCATTTATTAAGTAACAGATTGAGACCATTCAAGCAAGGCCCCTGCAAGTTCATTATTGTCGCTTGGAGATGAGCGATCTCGAACAGAGTGGTACACACGACTAGTATGTGATAAGACCCTCTGCCTCCATGAGCTGAACTTGACAGCCAATGACGGGTAAGATCAGGAGCACTCTTTACCAACCTAAGACAGGCCATGGTGACATTAGAAGGCCATTGACCGATGACGGGTAAGGACTGAGTGTGAGTCCTGACAATCTAAGACAGGCGGAGTTCCCGGGAGGATATTACTTGAAAAAATAAAAAAGGGGGACCTGTCAGGAGCCATCCAGCCAGGACATACTTGACTTGACGACAGGCAGGATATGCCCTAACTCTGTTGCAGTTTGTTGCCTGGGGTTTGTAGTTTGTCGCCTTTGTAACTGTAAACAGCCCTGGTTTTTGAAGCTTGTCTTGCAGCTGTGCTGCCATTCACTTGTTAATTTTGAAGATCACCATATGCTAATTGCCTAAACTTGCTTGCCTTATAAAACTGGTTTACTTCTCCCAAATAAACGAGACTTGATCAGAAAAAAAAAAATCAAAAGAGAATATTTTATAGGAAAGAAAAGAAAAAAATGAGGAGCACAGGACAAGATATTGAGAGGCTTGGTAACTTGTTTAAATTTTTGATTACAAAAAATGATTGTCTAAAATGTGAATCCCACCTAATTTACAATAAAATGTAAAGAAAAAAAATAAAAAATAAAAAAAGGTGAAAAAAAAAAAGAACTGACCAGGTGTATGTAAGAACAGCACATTTCAGTTTGTTACTCTGCTCAGCTGTTTCTTTCCTCTCAGGACCCTGAATGCTTACCAAACATGAAGCACTGTACATGTTTCCTGACATAGGAAAAGTCACTTGTTCTACAAACAAGTATTCTCCCTAAAATGCTCATTAAATGAAGGGAGGAATGAACCTCCCTAAAGGGATTATTAAAAAATGAAAAAGGATTTTTACTGTGTTACTGCAAGCTCCCAAGAAGCTTTGGGCTTTTTTAAAAATTTGTTTGTTTGTAAAGAATAGAAATATTGTTAGTTTGAACCTTTAAATATATCCCCATTCAAATTTTATCTACTGAGAGCAGAACAAAATAAGAGTTTTTGAAAATCCCAGGCTTACTGAAATTCAAAGCTGTAAACCAGTTTATGTTATTAAATGAATATTTAAGGCAACAGAGCAGGTGGATTGTCAGGGAATAGAGAGAATTCCTTTTACTTTTATGAACTAATATAGATAAGTGCTCTGCCAGAGGAACAGATCCCATATTTAATTCTTCCACTTTTCTCTAGGGTCTGTTTGAGCTTTGTATGATACAAAAACTGAGAAATTACAATCACTTATCAGCAGGGAATTTTATAATTCAGTGTGTCCTCTTAGGTTTTGACACAATTATGCATTTTCTGTTTCTTTCTTTCTTTTTGTGGGCATCACTGCTTCTGGTGGTCATGGGAGCCGCCCAGTGCCGCTCCTGAGAGCCGCCGCTGGATTTGAACCACTAAGCCCACGGGCTGCAGTCCTGCACTCAACCACTTATGTCACCGGGGCTCAGCCCCTGTTGCTTTTTCTACTTCAAAGTCTTTTTAACTAACTTATTTTGTCACCATATAGTTTTATTCTTCTCTTGGATGACTTGTCCCTTGACTTCTGCAATAGAACCAGAGGCTAATACCTTACATATGCCTTATGCCAGCCATCCAGAAACTGTTCTTGTTCAAGACTAATGCAGGGTTACTTGGTGCAACTCATAATGATCAGTATTCTTTTCTTTTCTTTTCTTTTTTTGGTGGGCATCACTGCCTCCGGTGGTCGTTGGTACTAACCAGTGCTGCTCCTGAGAGCCACCGCTGGACTTGAACCGCCAATCCCACAGGCCGCAGTCCCGCACTCAACCACTTATGCCACTGGGTTCAGCCTGATCATTATTATTTTAATCACTAAGTGAAATTCAACATAATACTACAGGATGCTGGGTTTCTGTGTGATACTAAAATGTGCTTTTAATATGGTTCATTTAGATCGTGAGCTTCATGAGTAGCCATCACAAATTCTTCTTCATGGATGTTTGAAGCATCCCCAAGCAATAATCTGAGAGCCAACATAGTTAAGGGTCAATCAGAAGCTTGAAGCTAGGAAGAGAAAACTGAAACAAGCTATCACATTACCCAAAAGACTAAAAGATTTTTTATAAAGCTCTAGTGCACTGTTCATGCGGCTTATTTAGTGCTTGTTGCAAGCAAATGTCTATTTTTATTTGTTTTCCCACAATATTTATTGGTAAGATTTTCAATTAGAAACATTGTGTGGATCTTTGTCTTAGAGCAAAAGCTGTACCTCATCAAAGTAATGGGTGGTATGTCATTTAATTTTTTTATTTACTATTTTTCTCCTCTGAATTTTTGAGAGAAAAAAGATCACGCTTTGGTGAAATCTTCAGAATTAGTGGATTTTTACAGTGCTATGACTTTTCTCATATAGTTCCTCTATGAGAACCTCTATGGAGACCAGCACAGATTTTATTTTGTTGCAATTTTATTTCTTCTTTTATAAAGTCTGCAGGTCAATTTCCATATGACAGAGTGAGTGATATACTTGCTAAATTTGAACTAACATATGCAAATTTAGGGAGGAATTATTTATCAGGGAGTAATATGTTTAAGTTTTTAATAAAGAAAAGTCTGATAAGCATAAAGGTGAACTTCACACAAAATCAATGATGGATTGGGAGAATTCACTAATAGAAATAACCTCACTTTGTAATTTTCATGTCTCAGAAAATATTATTCACAGAGAGTTCACCTCTTCAAATGTGCTACTGAGGTCACAGAGATGGCAGTGTTTTTATTCTCTTTCTGGACAAGTTCCTAGGGTATGATCTCAGAGGAGTAACCATCTTACGAAGGATTACATCAGTTCCCACTTGAATTCCTCAATCCAAATGAAACACAATTGGTACTGGCCGAAGTTTGAAATATCTTCTCATGGGAACAATGGATATTTGTTGTTAAGTTGTGCTCATTTATGGAACAGGCTTATAAAGTCCATGATTGACTATTACTCAAAAAAAATAGTTTCATTTTCTTTCCTTCTATAACGCAGACTCATTCTGCTTCCATTTCTTGACTCTTGAAAGGAAACATCATCTACAAATCTTAGCCATTCTAGTAAAACAGATTTGCTTAAAGATGATGATCATCATCTGGTCTAGCATAATGCTACCAGATTCTAAAGCATTTTCATACATAGCACCCCTCATTGAAGTGTCAAATATATAAGTCCCTTGGTGGCACAAGTGCTTAAGCACTTGATTATACTAACTGAAATGTTGACACTTCAAATCCACCAGAGGTGCCTTAAAAGAACATTCCAGTGATCTGTCCATAGAAAATCATAGTTATAAGAATTCCTCGGAAGTTCTGTTTTACTCTGATAAACACTGAGTCTTCCTGAATCGAAATTATTAGATGGCAGCTGGTTTGAATTTGTTGTAAACCCCTCACACTGTTCTGTGTAGTCAATTCTGCCTCACAGTAACTCTACGAGCCAGAATAGACCCAGCGCACACAGCTGGCAAGGCAGTAATCGTTAAGGAAACAGATTCCCCATCTCCTATGGAGCAGCTGTCTGGTGGATACCAGCAACGTTTGAACAATAGTAGAACACTAAGCCATTGTGTCATCCCTGAGTTTGGAATCTACACTGCCAATCAGTTTATTCTGATTCATAGGAACCCTGTGGAGGAGTTCCAAGAAAGTAAATCTTTATGTGAGCAGAGAGCCTCATCTTTACCTCCTGGAACAGTTATTGGGACTAAACCTCCAACCTATGGCTGGCACTGGAGCACTTTCAGGATAGATCACAATGCTGAATCATTTTTATTAAAAATAAAATTCAAGTGTTTTCTTTCTTGCAAAAATGCTTGGTCATAATTGATTTTGTTTAATGTTTGTATACTGTTTCTTTTAAGGTCTTTATTTTAAACACATGCACTCAATCAGTAATGATTTGGTCTTGTTAAAAAAATGAGCACTCCTTTGCAAGGTGTCACTCACTCACTCATTGTGTTTGGGTCAATTTTGATTCGAAATTACAGTGAGCAATAATTTGACCTAAGAGTAATTTGAATTATCTGTTACTACTGATCAATAGATTCTTCAGTTATAAGGTAATTTTGGAAGGCAATACTCAAAGATGTCTTATGTTCAGCCACTTGAAATGAGAATGAGTAAATATGATAAAACCTCATGTAGTAAAAAAATTTTTGGTGTGAAGTGAGTGTTTTGGTAGAAGAAACATGATGAGATTTCATATCTAAATTCTGTCTTAGGTATAATAAGATTCAGGTGCACAGGATTATGTAGAATGATAATATTAAAAATACTCCCTAGATATATCAACCACCACCTCTCTGTCTAAAGAAAATAATATATTTTTATTATGAGAAAGAATGTAAATTTTCAGACATGTTGTGATAATATGAGACAGGATAGTACACCTTCATCTTTCAGGACAGTGCTTATTTAATGAGATCTCTTCTATTACTTTCTCTAAGATGAAAGAATTATATTGAAAGATTGTTTTTTCATATGCTTAGTTTTAGTCTGCAAATTGCACCCTGAAATATGGTGGGTGAATTTCCAAATATTAGTTTCCTTGTCAAAATGCACTATGTATAATATATGCATTTGACAGAGAAAACTACTTCTGTTGAATAGCTGATGTTGTGAAAGCTACATAAAAGTGGTAGGTTTTATTTTGTAGATCACATCAATTTTTATTTTCTGGCTTAGCTAAATTAATATGGACATTTTTGCTATGAGGAAAAGCTGCCATGGTGCTTTTATTTTATTAAACACTAGTTGACAACATAGAATCCATCCTTCAAGTAGGAGAAGCTGTCTTTAATTTTAGCAGCACAATTTTGGACTTCAATATTGTCACTTTCCCAGTTTTTATGAACTAATTAAGCTAAGAAAAATTGCTACTAACAACATTTTTCAGACCTTAAACATGCACTAATTTGAAACAATCCACAGCACTGTTGGTTCTTATGCCAGCTTGGAAATTAGGCAAGCATGGGGAGTATAATATATTACTTCAACATGCTTCTTTAAAAATTCCAAAATGTTTGACTTAATTTAGTCATATATTCATGAGCACTCATTTTACTTGAAAATGACTCTATTTCTAAACTTGGAAGAAGCTCTTTTATATCTGCCTGTGGACCCTTGATACAAATGGGCAATTCAACTTATCCCTTCTGACCTGGTTCCATAACTGTGGCTTCACCAAGTTTTTGTTTTGAGGTAAATACTTGTCACTATGCTTAGTAGATTTAAGCATAACCTACAATTGAGAAAATAAAAGTGACATCCCACGTAGAGTTCCCTTGGTAGCCTAGCATGGGAGTAGAGAGTTGAGCTCAAGCTGTGCCAGGAAAGGCTTACAATCTCAGAATTTGACATGTGACAAAGGGAATGTGGATTTTTCTGTTGCATGACTGTGTAGGAAAGAGAGAAGTACTTAAGCCTAATATGGATTATAGGACATAAATGGAGCTCTTATCTGAGCAAGAAATTCTTAAAACAAACTAGACTGGTAGATAGTAAATCTGAATTTGTGATATCCATTGCGGAGTGTGCCTAGAGCAGCAATATTAGAATCCAATAGCACGCTCAACTCAAAATACGTTTTGTTCATTTTCTTTCTTTTTCTTATATGCCTCTCTTTCTTGACTCTTTCTACAATTCCATTTAACTGGAGAAGATGGTGGTGGACAATATGGAAGAAAATGAGAAATATAGAAACAAGATACACAAGAGCTTAACCACACCAATTTTCTCATGACGGTATTAATGAATAACTATGAACTGATATTATGAGAACTGGATATTTTTAGTTAGTGAAATGAGACGTTTAGCATCTAAAAGTTAGTGAGCAATTCATTATTTGAAATAGTACAGATGAGTCTCCTAGGTAAAAAGCTATGCAAAATATGACTGGTGAAGGGCAGCTTCCTTTGGTCTTCAGATGGAGTCAACCTGAATGACACGGATGGACCAAAGCTTTGGGGGCCAGTGTTTGAGATGGATAGTGATGCAAAATGAGAAGAATTAGCTGTAAGATTCCATTAATAATTGGAACCTGGCTTGCACAAACTATGAATTTAGAAAAATCGAAAGCTATGACAAATGAAGCAGAATACATTAACGTGGATATCTGAAGTAGTAATGCTACCTCTGGACCATCAGTTTCTCATACTGTGCTGGCTTGCATGCTGCAGCAGTATTAGAAGTTATGCTATTTGTATTTTAAATACCAGCAGGGCTACACAACATGAATGTATTTCAGCCAGGCTTCCTGAGTAAGAATTGACTATGCAGAAAGAATAGGCTGTACACTTCTCAGGGATCAGCCACTGTCAATCTTCTGGATAGCAATGGGACATTGTCAGACATAATGTGGGAAATGAGGCCCTTGGGGTGAAGGTACTCACATACAACTAAGGAAAACTTTATGTCCCTGTAAAATAGAGTCTGCTCTAATGACACTGCAGGAATTGGGCTTCTAAGACCTTCACTTGCCTATGTGGCATGTCTAAAATGAGGAGAAACAGCTGCAGATATCCATTATTATGTGGAGTGTGGAAGGTATGGCATTTGGATCTAGGTAAATTGGAAGATATTAAAATGAGACAGATGAAGTAAGGTAAGAAAATAATAATCTAACTTATCAAGAGTTCAGGATGGAGGGAAGGTGTGGGAGGGAGGGGGGAAATGAGGAACTAATAACACGCATTCACATAGAAAGAAAATGCTTTCAAAATGATGATGGCAGCATACGTCCAAATGTGCTGAACACAATGAAGGACGTATGGATTGTGATAATAGATAAAAGAGCCCCCAATAAAAGTTTTTAACTTTAAATATGAGACAGATTTTAGAAAGATTGCTATCCTAGGCATTAGTGATCTGAAATAGACTCAGGCATGCTATTCTGAATCAGGCATTGTAAGTTAGCTGGGATGATAAAGAGGAATGGCATCACATTCATCATCATTTCAAGAATTATGCTGTTGTTGGTAGGATGTTACCTATGCACAGAGAAATCTAATTCATACAATTATTATCCAAAAGGATGACCAGCCACATAGAACACCGATGAATAATTTGAAGAATTTTATCAACTGATTCCTCTTAAAATGGATCAAGCATGCAATTACAATACATTGATAATTATTGGTTTTGGGAGTGTGAAAGTTCAAACATCGGCAATAAGTTATTGCTACTGTGAGGTGCCCTTTAGTCAGGATCTACTCATTGCAACCCTATGCACAACAGAACCAAACATCGACTGATCCTGTGCTATTTTCCCAGTTGCTATGGTTGAGCCCATTGCTGCAGCCCTTATGTCAATCCACTTGGTTCAGGTTTTCATATTTTTCACTACTCCACTACTTTACCAAGTTTGATGCTCTTCTCCAGAGAAGGAAATCTCCTGACAACATGTTCAAAGTACAGAAGATGAAGTCTTGACATCCTTGCCTCAAAGGAGCATTCTGGGTGTACTTCCAACACAGATTTTTTTGTTATTTTAGCAGTTCGTGGTACTATTAATATTCTTCACTAGCACTACAATTCATACTCATAATTTCACATGCAGATGAGGCAACTGAAAATATTGCGACCTGGGTCAGGTGTATTTTAGACTTCAATGTAACATCCTTGTTTTTCAACCATTTAAAGAGGTGGTGTGCAGCACATTTACCCAATTAAATACATCCTCAAATATCTTGACTGCTGCTCACATGACTGTTGATTGTGATCGAACCAAGACTAAATCCTTGAATGCTGCACTTTGTCTCTGATGTTGCCTACTACTCAAATGGTGAGGATTTTGGTTTTCTTTACAGTGAATTGTAATCCATCCTATATGCTACAATCCTTGATCTTTATTAGAAAGTATCAAGTGCTCCTTACTTTTAGCCGGTAAAGGGGTGTCATCTATCTTGCAGTCTCTGTTAAGCCTATCTTCAAGCCCAGTGCCTCATTCTTTTTCTTTGTGTAATGTAACTTCTTTGATTATTTGCTCAGTATACAGATTGAACAAGTTTGGTAAGAAGAAACAACTCTAATGTATATCTCCCCTGGTTTTAAAACATTCAGCATCCCCTTGTTCTTCCCCCACAACTGCTTCATAATCCAGGTCCTGGTTCCACCTGAACACAAAGCAGTGTTCTTCTCCAGGCTATTCATAGTTTGTCATGGTCCAAGAGTCAAATAACTTTGTATAATAAAAAAGTAGATACCATTCTTGTTTTTCTTCTTTTAGCCAAGATTTATCTACCATCAGCAATGATATCTCTTGTTCCACATCCTCTTCTAAATCTGGCCTGAATCTCAGTAGCTCCCTATCAATGTTCTGCTGCAATTATTGTTGAATGCTTTTCAGCACAATTTTATGTCTTGTGAGATTAAGGATATTATTCCATACTTGGAGCACTTTGTTAGGTTATCTCTCTTTAGATAGGGTACAAATGTGGATTTTTCCCAGTTAGTTGGCCAAGTGATTATATTTCAAATTTCTGGGCATAGATAGTAAATACTTCCAGTGATTTCGTGAACTTGTTGAAGCATATTCAATTGATATTCTATCAATTCCCAGAACCTTGTTTTTGGCTACTATAATTCTTTCAATGCAGCCTGAATTTATTAAGCTAGTACCATTGTTCTTTTCTCATATGCTACTTCTTGAAATGGTGTAATGTTGACTAGTTCTTTTTGGCACTGTGGCTCTGTGTATTCTTTCCATCTTCTTTGGATGCTTCCTATATTGTTCAAAAATTTTCCTATAGAATTTTTCAATAATGAAGCTAGAGGTTTGAATTTTATTTCAATTATTTCAGTTTAACATATGCCCCCCCCCCCCTTTCTAAGTCTTTGAACATTTCTTTGTAATTTTAGGAAGGAATTAAAGTAAGAAAAACATGGCCTTGTTGATAGAAACATAGCTGGAGTTAATGTGCTCTAATTTCAGAAGACCAACTTCTTCATTGCAAGCAATTAACTTCCTTCCCAACAACATGAGTTGTGATGATATAGGTAGACTTTGGCAGATGGGATACACAGAAATCAACTTGACTATAACCATAGGAATAGATGGTGAAATAGAATATCAGCAGCCAAAATGAGAATAGGGGCTGATTGTGGAACAGATTACCAATTGATTACTTGCAAATTATAAAGTGGAAGAAAAAAAAGTTAAGTCCCTGAGAAATGCAATACAACCATGAGTAAATACAATGTGAATTTTTAGAATATCTTAAGAATAGATTTGACTTATTGAATACTAATGGTGAATGATAAGTGAAACTGGGATCAAGAATATCATACATGAAGCAAACAAAAGGTCATTAAATGATAAGAAAGAAGTAAAAACTTTCCTTTCTCCCTGAGCTTCACTCGCATGTCCATCCTATATAAGTAGCCAATGGGATTGATGGCCCTGGAGGGTCTTAGGGGAAGAAGGAGGAGGGGAGAAGTGTGTGCTGAGTGGAGGGCATCATGGACAGGGGAACAACTAGAGAATTGAAATCAACATAAAAGAGAATGCAGAGATTCTGTGAGTATTAGAGCAACACCAATCTAGCTGAGAGGAAGTACTAAGAGGTGGAAGAAGGGGGAAGTGGTGGTTGGTGAGGCAGGAAGAGGCAAAAGAAAGCAGAGGTAAACTAAAGGAAGCAAAGCTATAAATAAAGGTATTAACAGAGGTGTGTATTTATGTAAATACATTCATCCATAAAAATAGAAACATTTCTTTATGTGCATATGTTTATAAGGCAATTCACTGAGGCTGCAGATGGGCCTTAAACCTCAGCTCATACCCTCCCTCAGTGCAAGAACACTTTGTGCTATCAAAAGACATTTTGTGAAGCTCACTCCTCCCTACACCTCTTCTGACACAATCCCTGAAGACAAAATGGTGTATAAGCAGATGTAGTGAAGACAGAGGATGGTGCCTGGCTATTAAAAGATATATCATCTGGGGTCTTAAAAGTTTGAAGTTAAACAAGTGGCCCAACATTGAAGCAACAAGACCACATGGAAGAAGCACACCAGCTGATGTGATCATGAGGTATCCCCAGGACTGGACCACAGGCATCAGAAGAGTCATAACAAGCAACAAACAAACAAACAAAAAACATATTGGTGAGAATAAGGGCAGTTGGAGTGGAGATTAAAAACCCATCTGTAGACAATGGAACATCCCTCACAGAGGGATCATAGGGAGGGAATAAGTCAATTGGAGTACAATAGAGCACCGATGAATCATGCAATATACCTCTGATCCCGTGAGAACGTCTCATCCCTCACTATCATGACCCCAGTGCTGGACCAGAGCATGTACAGAGGTATAGGCAAGAGATACAGTTCACAACACATGGAACCCAGAAAGAGGAATCAGAATAGTGATATCAAAAGGGCAGGGGAAAAGTAGAGAGAAGAGGGGAGGGAGAGAGTATTGATCACAATGAATGGCACATAACTACACATAACCTTTCAAGGAGAAGAACAACAGAAATTGGAGGGGAAGACAGACAGCAGTTGGTTTGAGATATGAAAATAATAATAATGTATAATCTATCAAGGGGGCACGAGGGTGGGGGTGGGGAAGGGAAAAAGGTACTGAACTCAAGGGCTCAATAGAAATTAAATATATAGAAAATAATAATGGCACTATATGTACTAATATGTCAATACAATTAATGTATGAATTGTAACAAGAGTTGTAAGAGCCCCAAGAAAATTATCTATAATGAATCAAATAAAAATATGAATAAAGTTCAAATTGGATTTTGGAGGTGAATCTGAAACTTTGCTTGATTGTAAAGCAGCTAAAGAAAATAGAAGTTATTGTAAGAAAGGGGACTAAATGTAAATTATCACAGCGAAGCTGGAAAAAGTCAATTTAAGTAATATAATGTTATACAGTTAAAAACCCCAAAGTTATAACCTATTCAGTAGATCTCAAACCAAAAAAAAAAAAAAAGAAAAAATACCGACCCTCAAATTGCAATACTGAAAGATTCAATGTGCAAAATATTGGATCACACAGAAAGCACCAAAAGATAATGTAAGGAATACAAGGTCATTATACCAAAAGTAGTTAGTCGATGCTCACCTGTTTCAAAGGATATCATATAATGAAGAACGAATGATATCAAAGGAAGAAGTCCAAGCATTACTCAAGACATTAGTGAGGAAAAAAACTCCAAGAATTGAAGGAATGCTAATTGAAACATTTTCAACAAGTTTATAAAACACTGAGGGTACTCACTACTTCTGTCAAGAAGTTTGAACTGTAGCCACTGTGACAACCAGCAGAATGAGATCCATATTTGTCCCCATTCCACACAAGGTGACCCAACAGGGTGCAAATTATCAAATATGATGGACTAAAACATTAAGAAAAATTGTGAGAATTGCTTAGGACTGGGAAAGGTTTAATTTTGTTGTATACAGGGTTTCTCACAGTTGTCAGGTGTGATGGCACCTAACAACAAAATCAACCATTATGATGAAATGCGAGCAACATTTTCCTGAACATAATTCAACAATGGGGACAGCAGTACAAGCAGCTACCGAACCAAGTGAAAAAGTGGAGTTGGAGGGGAGAATTCATTGATTTTGTTTGATGCACCTTGGCTGAAAACACAGAGTATTTGAAGGATGTTACTTGTGTTACATTGACTATGTAATGGCATTCAAATATATGGATAATAACAGACTATGGATTACTTTTTGAAGAATGGGAGATCTTGAACATGCCATTGAACTGTTCATGAATTAAAAGGCAGTTCTTTGAACAGCACTTAAAAATCAGGACTTTAAATTATAAAACACTATTTTAAAATCTGGAAAGGAATGAGTCAGAGTTGTATTCTCTCACCATCCTTATTCCATCTGTAAACTGAACAATCAAAGAAGCTGAACTTTATGAAGAAGAACACAGCATCAGATTTAGACAAAAGACAGTTGACACATTGTAGCATTTAAATGACATAGCCTTGGTAGCTGTAGGCAAGGGGCAAGAAACTCACCTACTGACGAAAATCCAATATTGCAACCTTCAAGGAAAAGAAAACCAAGATCCTCAAACCTCAGCTAGTAGGTGGCATCATAGTAAGCAGAGCTGGTTTGCATATACAATCAGTTCTATGGAAGGAATTGTCAAGAAATCAAAAGTCATATTGTAATGGTTAACTCTGCTACACACGACTTCTAAAAATTCCATATATCAAGGATGCCACTTGAAAATTAAGGTGCCGCTGAGCGCAGTGATGTGTGGGACTGCGGCCCACAGGGTTGGTGGCTCAAATCCAACAGCAGCTCTCCAGGAGCAATGCTGGGCCTCCTACTCCCACCAGGGGGCAGTGATGCCCACAAAAAAGAAAATTAAGGTGTCACTGACCCAAGTTAGGATATTTTCAATTGCCCCACATACATGTGAAAATTGGGCATGGAATATGGAAGAGTGAAGAACAATTCATGTATTTGTATTATTATACTGATAAGGATTTTTGAAAATGCCATGGACAGACTAAAAAAAAAAAAAAAACCAAATTGGTGGAATAAAGTATATTGTTGTTGGCATCAAATGGATCTGGACTGAAAATAGGGAGTACCCCACAATGTTTTGCTCTGTTTTACTGACTGTGCATGTAGATCATAACAAACTATGAGTGAAGAATGTGAATTCCAGTATAAGTATTGTGCTCACGTGGAACCTGAACTAGACCAAGGAGAAGAGCTTTTGAAAGAACAAGAAGACAGTGCATGGTTTAAAATCAGGAATAGAGAATTTCTAAGTGTGTCTTTTCACCATCCTTATTCCATCTGTATGTTGAACAAGTAACCGAAGACCATACTGTTAGGATTGTAGTGAATTTCAGTAATAACCTGTGGCAGGTGGATGACACAGCTTTGTTTATTGAAAGTCAGAGGAACTTGAGACACTTGCTGAAGATCAAAGATGACAATTTCCTGTATCGATTGCAACTTATTTGTAAGGAAAATGAAAATCCTCACAAATGGGCCAATAGACAAAAGCATGATAAGTGGAGGAAGTATTGAAGCTTTCAAGGATTTCATTTTAATTAGCTTTACAATCTAATTAATTAGGCAGCAATCAAGAACAGCAGTGGAAAGCATTGCATTGCATGGGGCAGATCTGCTGCAATAGATGTATTTAATGTGTTAAGGAGAAAAGATGTCACATTTTGGAGCAAGAGATACTTGATCCAAGCCCCCCATATGGATGTTAAAACTGGACAAAGACTAAGGGATACTAGAGATGGAGAACTAATGCATTTGAATTGTGATGTTTATAAAGAATATGGAATGCACCATGGATTTCCAGAAGAGGAAGGGCAACTTTCCCAAAAGAAGTCTAAACCACACTTTGTGAAGCCAAGTTGGTGAAACTTCATCTCTTGTACTTGGAAATAATATCAGGAGGTAGCATGTCCCTGAAAAAGGACATCATGCTTGGTAAAGGAGAGGGTCACTGAAGAGAAGATGAGCCTCGAGGAACTGGATTGACACAGTGGCAGCAACAAGAGACTCGGTGAGATTGTGAGGATGGTGCCAGACTGGGCAATGTCCTTCTGTTGAACCTGTGATCACCTGAAGTCAGTGCTGACTTGATGAAGTCTAACAGCAAAAATGACAAACCACAATGAGTATGTTTTTTCATGGGAATGACTAACCTAACATGTACAAAGAATTTTTATTTTTAACTCACGTATAGAGAATTTTGCAATGTACAAAATATTTGTACACAATGTATCATTTATCATTTGCATTTCTTCTAGTTATTTGTAAGGCAAATAGACTAGATTTACAACCACCACCCATTTGATGGGAGGAAAAGGAGACTTTATTTCCATAGTGAGTTACAGTCTCAGAAGTCCACCAGGGCAGGTCTGTCTGCTCCTTTGAGTTGCTTATGGGTTATAATCGACTCCTTGACAATGAAGTGCTTTCATTTCTTTCTCTCACTTCTTTTACTAAGGGTTTACTACCTTCTGCCCTATAGTAACTACAGGCTTAGAGGAAAATGAGCCTAGATACTTAACTCTGAGACAATCTCTCTGCTTTAATTATCTGCCTCTTCTGGTTGTTAGGAACTACCCTGGATTGACTTCCAAGTTATGGTGACCTCTCGTACAATGGAGTGACACACTGCCTGCTCCAGCACCACCCGATAATGGTTTCTGTGGATTTTCTCAGTGCAACATACAAGGCTTTTACCAATGGTTTGCATCTGTACATCACCAGTCCTTTCTTCTCATTCCCTCATGAAGTATTTTTAGTAATGGAAATACATGTGGCTCCACTAACACACAGGTGCTGCCCAGAGGAGGGCATTAGCAAGAATGTGAACCTGAATTGCCTACGTTAAAAATTTGAGAAGGCTATCACAAGGCTACCAAAGCCTATTTTCTTCTGATTACTTGTCTTTATTTTCTCCACTTGTCAATCGTTTTAGGTCTGATTGCTACATTAAATTCAACATTTTGTAGGTTGTATAATACATATTGAATGAATATGGATGAATGAGTAAATGAATGAACAGCTACATATCTGCATGTTCAAGATGCATAGTTCGAGTTGGTGGTCACACCCAACTGCGTTGGCAAATTTTCATTAATATGCTTGATACCTATTGTTTTCTTTCTGAAAATGCTAATCTGGGTCTGGATTTTCCTGTTTTATTTTAGGATTCTAGGAATTGAGCTTTTGATTATTAATTTTTCTTTCTTTTTTGTTGATAATAGGCTTCCTTTTGTAGGTAGAATAGTGTGGGAGGATTTAAAAGTTGTGTACTAAAGGGGATTTGCTGTTGTATTCTCATTGTGAACTGAAGAAGTTTCTTAAAGAGACACTAAATGAAAACATTTATATTTTTCATTATGCACGAGTGAACTCTTTTTCTTAACTATTCCCCGTATAAGTGACTTATTATTATTCAAAAAGGTGCATTACCAGAAAATAAAAATATTTTGAAGGTCCTTCAAAACTTGGCTTTTATTTTTTTAATATCATAAAACCTATTATCACTATGGAGATTCTAACTTCAAGAAATTTTGTAGACCAGAACTGCCTCATAGTCTTTCTGAGAATCATGCATGGTACTGTGGGGTGAGTTTAACCACTGTGTCATGTGAGTGATACAGAGATAGCATTTATAAGTATTCCCTTGTCAATTTCAACTTCCCTAAATGACATTTGACTGTTTTCTCTACTTTGTCTTATGGATCATTCAATTGCTTTAGTCAATGTGTTAATACAAACATTGATTTAATTCTGATCATATTTTCTCTTTCAGCTAAAAATTTTGTGTTGAATTTCTATAATAAACCTTAATGATATATATATATGTATATGTATATGTATATACATACATACACACACATATATACATACACACATTTGTCCTAATTGTCATATTGGAAAAAGGAATTGAATGAAAAGGTTGGAATCTCGATGTGCATGGTAACTGTTGCTAGGGAAACAATTTACTAGTAACCATTGTTAATGGTGACTGACTTTGAATCAATGACGTTTTCACAAAGAAATGGTACTGATAGAATTCACACATGGTATGCATATTTTTGACTATTGAAAATGAAGGCACATGGACTTAAACAAAATGTAGCAATACACATATCAAATCTTCAATTAAAAGGATTGTTTCTGTCAAGGACCAAAAAAGGTCACTTAGTGACTATACACATCATAAATATATGGTCCTTATCTAATATTCTTTGACCCCGAATGAGTTTAAATACTTAACAACAACCAAAGGTTCACTGTAGTGTAAAGGAAAAGGAATTGAGAAAGATTTAGCTTTAATTCTGAGCTCTGACACTTTGCCTGCATGTCATTTGAAAAATCAATTACTCTCTCTCAGCATTAGTCTTCGGGTGATAATAGTAACAATTGAAAACTGTTGAAAACCTTACCTTACAGTACCAGGTAACTCACATTTTGTAATTTCAGAACAGAATTGGTCATCTGTGGTCGGAGTTTGCTCAAGTCAAAGGTCATTTTCTAAACAATAAGACAGCAGTTTAGAATACGAGGACATCTAGAGACCAACCAAATTGATTTTTTCTGCATTCATGAAATTACTGCTCAAAACAATATTCAGGCCTTAACTCACCTGCCATGTATTTTCGTGGAGACCAATTCTGGGATACAGAGTTTTTCCCATATCCAGACACTCTCTTTGATGGGCCTGCAGAGGCAATTTTACTGGCTGACCACTCTTCTGACAGAAGAGAATTCTGTTTAGGCTAGCTTAATGGACAGATGTTCCTCTGTTCCTCCGAAGTGATATGAATAAACAAGCTAAATGTTCTTAAAAAGAATGCTCTTGTATGTAATTTCAGATCAGTAGATATTTCATGAATACCAAGTGAGTTTCAAGGAAGTGGTACAGAGATTTTGTTTGATAGATTAGAGTTGATTATCATAATGTGTTAATACCCATCTTTTACACAACAGGAGAGAGTACAGTTGAAAGAGGATGAGGACTCATGGAACTTCAACTGCTTGTCAGTCAGTGTGTTATCCGGTAGTGTTTGGTGTGTTGCTGTGATTCTGGAAGGGATATTAGTGGTGCTTCCAGTACCAGCAGTGTCATCTGAAGCAAATAGGTTGCAGCAGAGCTTCAACCTGAGACTACTCAAAAAGATAGAGTCCACTTCAGAGGTATTAGCCACTGAAAACCACGGATAGCATCAAGTACTGTTCATTTCTGAAAACTCCACGAACAGGAGAATATTATGAGAGGAAGTGCTATTAGATGAATCCTTAAGGCCATAAGGCACTCAAAATATGACTGGTTGATTGATCAGTTGAAATGGATGGAGTAAAAACTGGGAGAGTAAAGCCTTCAGGACTTTGATTTGCCATTGGGGTACAATAAAAACTGAGAAGTCATTTCATCAAGCATCAATTAATAACCTGAACTCAAAATGTATTATGAACAAATCTAAGAATATTGGAAGTCATTAAAAATGAAATGGAATGCAAACAGTGCAATATGCTGTGTTACTGACGTGAAATGGACTGGTATTGACAATTTTGAATCAGAAATTCATATGATTTCTTAAGTCAGGAATGCACAATCAAGATCGTACCTGCATATTAAATATCTAAGTTCAATCATTACAACTATTACTCAAATATATGCACCACACACTAGAGCTAATGATGAAGAAATTGAGGAATTCTCCCAACATATTTACTCTGAAGTTGATCAAACTTGCAATCAAGATGCACCAATAATTATTGATAATTGGAAGGCAAAAATTAGAAAAAAGAGGAATGAACAGTAGATGGAAAATATGATTGTGGTAATAGAAATGAATCTGGAGATCACAAGATAGAATTTTGAAGAAATAATGACATTCATAGCAAATGCCTATTTTCAACACAAAGCAGGGGGTGTACCTTTATTACGATGTGCATGCACTTCTCTAGATGATATATATAGAAATAAAATTAACTTGATTTATGAGAAAAAATGATGGAGAAGCTCAATACCAGCAAAAACCAAGCCAGGGTCTAACTGTGAAAGAGACCATCAATTGCTCATATGTAAATTCAAGTTGAAGTTAAAAAAATGGAAAAACGTAAACAAGAGCCAAAAGAACCCTTGAGTATATTCCAGCAAAATTCCAAGAAGCTCTCAAGAACAAGCTTGATGTAGGAAATTCTAATGACAGAAGATACGAACTGCAGAATGATATGAAAAAATCTGATATGTGAAGAAAGCAAAAGGTTATTCCAAAATAGAAAAGAAAGATCAAGGTGGATGTCAGAAGAGACTGAAATGCATTCTCAATTGTGACATACCTGAAGCCAATAGCATAAATTAGGAAGTCAACAAACTTAAAAGGAAATTTCAATGGAAAAGTGCACAACACAAAGTGAAATATTATAGTGAAATGTTTAAAGACCAATTGTTCACAAACCAAAAGAGAAAAACAAATGCAATGTCTCTCAACCTCAAAGAACTTGAGAAAAAAAATTCAAGCCTCCAGTGGAAATATTTGAAATATTTTGTGGGAAAAATTTTGATTGAGCAAAAGAAAGAGCAAAAGAAGATGCAAGGAAAACATAGCATCACTGTTCTAAACATAATTAGTCAACATTCCACCATTTTAAAAGGCAATATATGAGCAAGAGTCAAAGGTACTAATGGAAGATGTTCAAGTTGCACTGAATGCTGAAGGTAAAAATAAGGATCCAGGAGTTGAAGAAATATCCACGGAAATTTTTTAGTAACCTTGAGAAGCACCAGAAGTGCAACTATATCTATGCCAGGAAATTTGGAAGACAGCTACTTGGCCAAAAGACTGGAAGATATCCATATTTGTACCCATTCCAAAGAAAGCTGACCAAAGACAATGCTCAAATTTTAGAAAAATATCCATGATAGCACAAACATGCCAGTAAAATTTTTCTAAAGATCACCCAACACCATTTTCAGTGGTCCATTAATAGGGAGCTCCGAGAGGTTCCGGCCGGATTCAGAGTAAGACATGGAACAAGGCATGTCTTTGCTGATATTGGATTAAGATGAGCATATCAGAAAGATGCTTGCTTATGTTTTATTGACTATGAAAAGGCATCTAACTATGTGGATCATAATAAACTTTAGTTAATCTTGAGAAAAATGGGAATTTCAGAATACCTCCTTGTGCTCATTAGGTCCATGTACATCTATTAAGAGGTAGCTGTTTGAATACAACAAAAGCACACTGCATATTTTTCTGTCAGATAAACTTTGCTTCACAGTTACATTCTCTTACCATAATTATGCAATCTGTGTTTCGAGAAAATAATTAGAGAAACTAGGTTATATAAAGAAGAATGTGGTATCAGAATTGAGAAAGGATCATTGATAACCTATAATACAGAGATGGTACTACCTTGATTATTAAAATTGAGGATGACTGAAGCATTTGCTGATGAAGATTGTAGTCTCCAATATGGATTACAATTTCATGTAGAGGACCCAAATCTTAACAATTGGCTGAATAGGTAACATCATGATAAACAGAGAAAAAATTGAAGTTGTCAAGGATTTTCTCTTGCTTGGATCGACAATCTAAACTCTTGGAAGGTGCGGTCAGAGGATTAAAAGATGCAAAACATTGCATTGGGTAAATCTGCTGCACAAGACCTCTTTAAAGTGTTGAAAAGCTTATGTACACATTTGTCTTCAGCAATCATATCAGAAAAGTGAGCATGCAATGTTATGCTTTTTAGTTCTTGAAGCCTGATATCTAATCCCTTTGACACCTTGTGATCCCACAAGTTAATGTGTGCATAATCTAATGTGGTGAAGAAAATGGGTGGTGCCCAGCTATCAAAAGATAGAGCATCTGGGGTTTTTAGGCTTGAGTAAACAAGTGACCATTCAGCTCAGAAGCAACAAAACCCACATGGAAGAAGCATGACAGCCTTTATGTTCATGAGGTGGTGAAGGGATCTGGTGTCCGGCCTCAAAGAACTAAAATTATATCATTATTAATGAGGGGGAGTACAGATTGGGGACCCAAAGTCCATCAATAGGTAAAGCGACATTCCCTTGCAGTGGGGTTGCAGGGAGGAGATGAGCCAGTTGTTACAAAGTAGTAGCAATGAAATATGCAACTTTCCTAGAGTTCTTAAATACTGCCTCTCACCCACTATCATGACCCCAATTCTACCACAGAAATCCATCTAGACCAGGGGATGTACACTGAAGTTGGAAACATGGGGAATTTAGGATAGATGATCCCTCAAGACTAGTAGTAGGAGTGATAATACCAGGAGGGTGGAGGGGTGGTGGAATAGAAAGGGAAAACCAATTTCAGCGATCTACATGCAGCCTCCTCTCTGGGGCACGGATTAGTGAGTGAAGGGACACATTAGACAGTGTACAGTATAAAAATAATAACAATTTGTAAATTACTAAGGATTCATGGGGGGGGGGAAGGGAAATATAGGGAGCTGATACTGGGGATGTGGGTGGAGGGAGGATGTTTTGAGAGTGATGATGGAAATAAGTGTGCAAATATGGCCTGTATACAATTGATGTATGCCTGGAGCGTGATGGGAGTTGTATGAGCTACCAATAAAATGATTCATTAAAAAAAAGGAGGGAGGGAGGAGGAGCTTATACCAAGGAATCAAGTGGAAATATTTCAAAATGAATATGGTAATATGTGAACAAACATGCTTGATACAAATAATGTATTGAATGTTGAAAGAGCTGTAAGAGCCTCAATAAAATAATTGGGGAAAAAAGTGTTGAAAAGCAAGAAGGTTACATTGAGGATTAGAGTGCTCCAATTCATGTATTTTTAATCATCTCATGTATATGTAACTTGGTCATTGAATAAGGAGAACAAAGGGAAAATCATTTCATTTGAACTATGGTGTTGGGAAAAAAAATTGCAAGTACTGTGGACTGTCAAAAGAAAAAAACTGATCTCTCTTGGAAAAAGTGTGGCCAGACTGCTACTGAGAGGCAATAATTGTGAGACGTTTTTTTTCTTCACATACTTCATACATGATGTCATAAGAGACCAGTCTTTGGAGAAGAACATCATGCTTTGTAAGATAGAGGGGCATGGAAGAGCCAGGCCCTCAAGGAGATGGATTGACACGCTGGCCTCAATAATGGGCTCAGGCATCGTGACAATTGTGAGGAGGGTCTAGGACTGGGTGGTGGTTTATTGACTCAAAGGCATCTAACAAGAATAGTCACACAACAGCAACAGTGTTCACATTGGACGCCTGGAATGCTTGGGCTATGTTGTATAGTTTCTCTGAGAAGTTACAATGGAAATCAAAATGCCCTTGATCTGAACTTGGTTGTGCATTGAACTAATGACATCACTTACTATAATGGATTGGATAGGCTCTAAGGAGTGGGACTTTTTCCCATAGGGAATATGAGACAACTGAGAGTACACAATGCAATACAGGCATCCAGGGCTCTCCAGACCAAAGGAATCTGGGTAAAGACATGAACTAGGCCTATGGAATACATACATACATATATATATATATACATATTTTTAACATGTTTGTTATTCAAAAATATGATTTTAGAAAATAAAACAGTAAATTGCCATAGCTTATTCCATGCAAGGAACTGTAGAATATGCGGCTCTTAAAAACCACCCAAAGCCAAAGTGAAACTCACTTCTCATCAACTTGATTCAGACTTATAATGACCATGTGTAGGGTCTGTATTTCTAAGATTGTAAATATTTATCAGAGCAGATAGCCCCACCTTTCTCCACTGTGTGGCTGCAGGGTTTAAATTACTGACTTTGCAGTTAGCATCCCAACTCTTACCAAACAATCACTTGGGGTCCTTAAATAATCAGTTTTCTATATTAATTCTAAAATATAACAATAGATTTTTGTAAAAGACAAGGAATGAAAACCAGGTTAACAATTCATGATATATCATGAGACATTGAAATATACCTTGAATACTGACTATAAAAGGAGCAAAATATATGAAATTGAAATAACAGTTCAAATATAACAAATAAAAGGTAAATGAAAGATAAAAATTAACATGGTATCTCATGTTTTCACTCCTAAGAGCATTCACTTTTAATAACACCACTGTTAAGTGGCTGAAAATGCTGAAATATCAAAGAAGTGTGCCACAAAATTTTTGCCAAAAATATTTTAACAAGGTAGCAGATAAAACAGAACTTAAATGGTGCAGTGCATTCCTCTACCCTGATAGATTTAAGATAAGTCAGGATTTTTTTGTTTTTAATGGTTCTGTATGCCACTTGATCCATTTAATATGACCCATTTCATCTGCTGAAAAAATTCTCACCTTAAGGACTAAATTGTGCCTCACCCAAGCTAGGGTAATCAGTTTTATCTACACGATGCTTCATGGACATGGATAATGAATGAGGAAGTGCAGAAAAGAACTGATGCATTTGAATTATGGTGTTGGTAAAGAGTATTAAATATCATGTGGCCTACCAGAAAAGACCATCTGTTAGCTTGTCAGACTGGGGTAGCTTGTGTGTGGTTGTGACACTGAAAAATATGCCACTGGTATTTCACATGCCAGCAGGATCATTCGAAATGAGGTTTCAGTGGACTTTGCAGATGAAGACCAAACAATGAAGAAAGCCTCAGCTGGCCACTTTGGAGGAAGTAACCAATGGAAACCTTCTGCATAGCTTAACAACAGTTGTACCGCCTTGCTATACTTATTCAATCCATATGCTGAGCAAATAATTGAAGAAGTGGGATTATTTGAAGAAGAATGTGGCTTCGGGTTTGGAAGAAGGCTTATTAAGCACCTGTGATATGCAGATGATTCAACCTTGCTTGCTCAAAATGAGGAGGACTTGAAGCATTTGCTGATGAAGGACTGAGGCCTTCAATATCAATTACAGATCAACGTAAAGAAGATGAAATTCCTCCCAATTGAACCAATAGGTAGCATCATGATAAATGGAGGAAATGCTTAAGTTGTCAAGGATTTTGTCTTGCTTGCATCCACAATCAATATTCCATGGAAACAACAACCAGATCCAAACATGGGTTGCATGGAATTAATCTACTGCACAAAATCAAGATGTCCCTTTTACGAGACAGGTGCACCTGATACGAAACATGGCATTTTCAGTGGCCTTATATGCATGCGAAAGTCAGACATTTAATAAAGAAGACGGAATATGGATCAATGTTTTTGAATTGTGCTGCTGGAGAAGAATATTGAATATACCACAGAGTGCTTCAAGGACAAACTCATCTGTTCTGGAAGCAATACGGCCAGTGTCCTTTTTAGAGGTCAGGATGGCGAGAATTTGTCTTAGACATTTTTTTTTTCAGGGGAGATCAGTTCCTGGAGAAGGACATCAAGCTAGGTGGAAGAGGGGGGCAGCAGTGAAGAAGAGGAAAGTACTCAAGGAGACGGACGGACTTCTTGGCAGAAGCAATGTGCTCCCGCATAGACACAGCTGTGAAGGTGGTACCAGGCCAGGCAGTGATTTGTTCTGTTGTGTGTAAGGTGACTATGGGTCAGAACCAACTCAATGGCACCTAACAACAAGTTAAAAAAAAAAAGAAACAAAATTTGTCTTGGAAGAAGTACAGTCAGAATGCTCTTAGAATTGTGGATACCAATGATTCCTCCCAGATAATTTGAGCACGTTATCAGGAGGGACCAACCCCTCCTGAAGTAGAATATTATGTTTGGAAGGCAGAGCATAAGCAAGAAAAGAGAAATATTCCCAATGAGATGGATTGGCAGAGGGGCTGCAATCATAGGCTCGAATAGGAATTGCTTTGAGGAGGTGGGCCAAACAGACACTATTTCATTTTGTTGTAAATAAGGTCTCGGCAAACGGAAAACAATTGGTTGGCATCTACCAATCACTAGTGTGATTCATAGCACCTAGCGTATTCCGTCTAATTTCAGTAACCTAAGCTTATGACCACCTGCTAAATATGTCTAACCAATGTTTCGCAAGACAACAGGTAAAGCAATGTACATGAGAATTAATGGCTCAAGTTATAAAAACAAAACAAAACAAAGCAAAACAATGACTTTTATGGTGTGTATAAAAGAAAATACTTTTCTGAGATAGGCCATGATGCTGAAAAATAAGTTCATAAATATTAAATAGGTCTGCCATTGCATATATATACATATATATACCATTTCCTTATTTGCATGTATTTATGCAAAGGCACTATGAATTAATACAGAATCGCTGCTTAGCTTTTAAAGCACTGTATAAATGGACAACTAAAACCATTAAAATGGGATCAATGTGCACAATATATAAAATAATCTGCATTTACTTGAAAGCTACTATGTGTAAAATAATTAAATAGGCTTCAAATGCAGAACCTAAATCATAAATATGTACAGCTCTTATCAAAATACTCAAAGAAAATTTAAAAAAATACAAAATAGACTTCCATGAATTCAAAGGAGGATTCTATTACTTCAAACATAGATGCAGAACACCCTGAAATTTAAGGATATTCTTAAAATGAGTGTGATTTTTTATGTAGGGAGAAATAATACTCACATTTCTGTGTTTTAAAAGCAAATTTGTAAATGCATTACTCACAGAGTTCTAGCAATGGCTGCAGGAATATATATTTGTCACTAATGAAATGTTCATTTTTTTCTTTCTCTATTTGGTTTTTAGTGGAGTCCCTCCTATCTGAATCATCCTTGTTGGGAATGTGAAAATGTTGTTCACAGATACCGGGAGACAGTTCTGATTCACAGTGACCTTATGAACTACAGAAAGAAATGGTTCCTGGTTCTTCCCCACCTGCACCCGTGTTTCAGCCACTCCGTCTTTTTTCTCTATCATTGATCCACCACGTAATCAACCGTCATGTCCATCTCCAGGGACTGGGCTCTTGTCCTTTGTAGTAATGTATCTAATTACGTGAGATGAAGCATCATCCTTGCTTCTACAGAAACTTCTGGCTACAGCATAGAGAGCTATGCTGGTTTTCCTGACAGTCCATGGTACATGATACTTTCTGCATTATGTACCAGCACTGCCACTCACATGCACCACTTCTTAGTGGGTCTTCTTTAGTCAGTGTCCAACTTTCAAGTGCATGCAAAGCAATTTAAAAATACCGGTTTGAGTCAGGTACACCTTGGTCCTCAAAGTAAAATAAGTCTTCTAAAAACAGAAATATATGGACAAGGTCATTGTTGGAGTTTTTTTTGGGGGGGTGGAGATGGGGGAAATCATGAATAAAGAATAGGAGGGAATATTGAAAGAAGTCAGGTGAGGGGAGATGATCTTGGTTGGGCTGCAAGGAAAAACTGTCTTTTCTTCTCAAAGGACCTCTCCCATTAAATGACTGTTTTCTTAATTCTATAAATTTCTTATCTTGGAAACTCGATGCAGCCATTTGCTCATTCAAATTGCATTGATTGGTATGTGTAATGAGAAATGCCTAGTATGTGTAAAATGAAATGGTTAGGTCTCTGGCCTCTGTAAATTTTACTTTCAGTGAACTAAGGACATGGTTTGAGACTAACCATTCTCCCTTTCAACCAGGTCAAGTCATATTCACAGTGACCCTATAGGACAGAAGTAGAACTGCCCCATGGTGAGTATAAAATAAGATATTATACTATGTTGCAGTTACACTGTAATCTTTACAGAAGCATATCGCTACATTTTTGTCCTGCAAAAATGAGCCACCAGTTTTTTGATTAGCAGCCATGATGCCACCAGGAATCCAGTCAATTGCCTAGTTACTGTCTTATTTGCTCAAGATGCTTTTATTGCTTGTGATTACTAATATGGCTTGCCTTGCTTTCTGAGGATTCCTGTGGAGCAATGTATTAAGCATTGTATTACAAGTTTGGCGGTTCAAAGTCACCAGATAATCCACGGTAAAAAAAATTAGACTTTCTGTGCCTATAAAGATTTACAATGTTAGAAACACTAAGAAGCACTTGAACTCTTTCAGTTTTATAGGGTGGCTCTGAGACTCTGCTCTAGGGTAGTGAGATTATTTAGCAATTTAACTTTCTATTTGAATAATAAATTTCTTCAAGCAAGAGACTAAAGCAGAGATGTTGATCTGTGACATTTCTCACCCAGTTTTAAGGAAAGTCCTTGTATACAAAGACCAGTTCTAAACACAGAGGCTTTTATGTACAAATTTGTTTAGTGCTTCCTGCAAAAATATTTTCTACATGAAGATTCATTATCAGTATAAAGAAAAAGAATTCAAAAAAAAAAAAAAGAAAAAGAACTCCTTCCTATTTGCACCATTTGGTAAAGGTCATTTTGATTTCATTAAGATGATCACTTTTTGTTTGTTTGTTTGTTTTTGTTTTTTGTTTTTTTGTTTTTTTTTTGGCGGGGGCATCACTGCTGTCCGGCGGTGGGAGTAGGAGGCCCAGTCCCACTGCTGGAATTGAACCTCCGTCTCAGTGGGCCGCAGTCCCGCACACAACCACTACACCACCGGGGCTCAGCCCGAAGATGATCACTTTTGACATAGTTTCCTATATTCTTCAAAATAAAGCTATGTCGCAGCATACACATATAATTAATAAAAATAATATTAAATACTGATTAATAAATTGTCTTCTGTGCATACCAAATTGGGCAATGTATAAGGAAGAATGAGAAAGAATTGACACATTTGAATTTGGTGTTGGTGAAAATATAAATTTATCATAGACTGCCAGTAGACTGAAGACATATAACTAGAATTAACCATAGACGTAAGAATGGTGAAAGTGTTTCTTGCTTATTTTGGAAATATAGTCAGGAAAGAGCTTTTGGAGTGGGGCAACATATTAGGCAGAGGAGAGGGTGTCCGCCTGCAGGGTAGACGGCGAACCTGCGAGAGAAAGGTTCTCATGAGCTAGATTCCCACAGCACCGGAAGAAAGGCTCGACCAAGCGGCAGTGAGGAGGAAGAGCGTGCCACTGCGCGATGCACGAGGCTACTGTGAATCCGAACAGACCGGACACCACCTGCCGACAGCAATCGATGTAGAACTTGGGAATAAATTTGGACAGAATCTGTGTTTTCAAACACAGACTCCAGGAAGTGCTGAGTAAAGAAACGTATGCGTAGGTTTTTTTTGTTTGTTTGTTTGTTTTTGCTTAACTCAATACTAATCTTCTTTTCATGATAAGCTCTTGCTGTTCTTGTTGTCATGCTGTTACGTAGGTCCTGACTCACAAGGAACCTATGTGCAAAAGGAAGCACCAGCCAGTGCGGGCCCCATCCTTACAGCCGTCATGGTGTTTGAGATCACCGTGGCAGCCTCTGGGTCATTTTAATCCGACTGAAAGGCTGCCACCTTTCCCCCCCACCTTCTTCTTCTTCTTGTTCTTTTTTTTTTTTTTTTTGCTTTTTTTGGAGGGGGGCATCACTGCCCTCTGGTGGTCGTGGGAGCTACCCAGCCTTGCTGCTGCTGGATTTGAACCGCCAAGCCAGTGGCCCGCAGTCCTGCGTTCAACCACTGGAGCTCAGCTCTCC